>CABFWB010002660.1:0-64454 GCA_902151455.1 Timema bartmani | reverse complement strand
AAAAAAAAAAAAAAAAAAAAAGTTTTTATTTTATGTTGAGAAAAATGATTAAAGTGAATGGAAGTAGAGAGAAGGGGTACCCATCATTTGGCCAAAAGTGTAGGCCAAACGACTTTAATCCAAGCAACTTTTAGGCCTAATGACTTAAGGCCAAATGACTTTTGTGAAGTTAATTTTTAGGCCATTTATTTAAAGTGTGTTTCTGTTGTCTTCGAAAACATTCGTTTTGGTTTGTAGGGATGTTACTAGATGGCGAGGTGTATAATGTTTAGTTAAATAGCATATACTACCGTTTCCAAATACATTTGTCTTCTCTCAATTTACTACTGCCCAAGGTATAGCAGCACGTCCATTAACCTGTAGTACCACTTTTGTATGTTGAACTTTTTGCAATGCCAAAGTTTTGTTCTAGTTTTTTGTATAGTTTTGTACCACAGATAAAAAAGTTTTACACCCGTACCCCTTTTGAGTAGTTAGCATTTAATGTGGCCACTCCGTTTTAGTAATTTTGTTTTATTTTCAATTTTGAACTTTTTTCAATGCCAAATTTTTGAATTAGTTTTGTACCATTTTGTACCACAATTAAAAAGTTTTGTACCCGTACCATTTTTGAGTAATTAGCAGATAAATGTGGCCACTCCATGTATATAATTTTGTATTATTTTGAATTTTGGAAATTTTCCAATGCCAAAGCTTTGAATTAGTTTTGTACCAGTTTTTACCATAGAGAAAAAGATGTGTACCTTTATCCGTTTTGAGTGATTAGCATATAAATGTGGCCACTTCATGTTGATAATTTTGTATTATTTTGAGTTTTGAACTTTTTTCAGTGTCAAAGTATATTTTTTTATTTGCCTTTTTATGTATACTTGTTTATTAATTTTATTAAATGAATTAATCAACCATTCATGCTTTCTATAATTATATTAACTTACTAGAGTTTGCCCACGGCTTCACTCATATTTAAGTTGGGTGAATTAAATTCTTTCTATCAAATCATCTAAGCCAGGTTTTTCTCAAACTGTATGCACTTGAACCTTACTTGGACATTAAAAGTAATGATTAAGCTTCAATTTCTTAAAATATTTTTTTTTATATTAAAATACAAAAATGAGGCACTTATTATTTCATTGATTTCTATAATTTATGATAAGAATGTTGTAAAAGTTGTGAAATATTAAAAGAATAGTAAGATTTTGGAAAATATCCATAAAATATCAAGTTTGTTTTAACATTTTATGATGTAAGTAATATTTATGAAAAATATGTACTTGTCATTTGGAAGAATGAGTTTTTTCCTATCACAGAGATGGTTCATGTCAGCTTTTGTTTTTATAACACACAAAGGAAGGCTTTTTCAACTTCCAGTTGATTTATGTAATTAAAATTATCATACTTGTTAAGAAATTACTTTCATACAAATAGCATGTAGATGCAAACATCAACATTAATTTTATTGCTTCATAAGTCAAAAAGAATATTCATTTTTTACAATCAATCAGATCTTAAGCAAGTTGAAGGAAGTGAACAATTAGTTCACAGAAAAAACAGTGCTGCGCCTCTCCTGGAATCCCCTCGTGTCTCACAGTTTGAGAAACCCTGATCTAAACTACCAAAAAACAAAATTTCAGGCATGTATGCAGCAAGAATTTTTTTGTTTGTTTGTAGATGACATATATTAACTACTACCTATAAGAATAAACCAAAATATATTTTTTAAATGTTTACAATCTTTGCATAAATATTTGCTCACTTATGCGGAGACATTGTTGTAATGAACACCAAAATAAATAATTTAAATTTCCTATCTAACAAACAAAACTAAATAAAACTAATTTACACGCAAAACCATAAAATAACTGAAAACATATTTTCATTCAGGGCAAAACTGCAAGCACATTAACTATGGTTCTTTTATGTGAAGGCATTGTTGCAATGAACACCAAAATAAATACAGTAGTTTAAATTTACTATTTAAAAAAAAATTAAATTGAAAGAATCACTCTACTAAGCACCTTAGCATATCAAACAAATTGTTCTGTTAATAATTGTTTATATTAGTTTGATAAATCCCCCCCCTTCCCCCCAAATAATCATTTCTCTAACTCCCATTTAAACACTTATAGTTTTAAGACTTATTTCGTTATATATTAGTTGTACTTCTACCTGCCAGCCAAATTTAAATTTTCTACTACACCTGAAAGTTTTTTTTATAACTTCTCCCCCCACCCCCTTAATTTCCTGGAGTTCCATTTTAAAATGTTCAGACTTAATCATTATTTGGAATTGTGCATTTACCGGCCTGCCAAATTTCAATTTTATGTCACATTGCACTGAGATGTTGTTTCTATTAGTTTTGTAGATTTAGAACATTCCCATCCTCCAACCCCCTTTTCCCAACTCACTTTGAGAAATTTAGTCTAATATTATTTTGGCTATTTGGAGTTTGATTTATCTTAATTTTGTTAAATTTTATACCTCATCTCAAAAGTTTTTTTTTATTATAGTCCATAACCACTATTTTTCAGAGTGCCATATTAAATTATTATTGTTTAAATGTGTATTTGTATTGGTTCCCATACCTACTTAACAAATTTAAGTTCTTTACCACACAGAGAAGTAATTGAATGTATACTCCATTCACGGTAGGAATTACTCTCTGAAAGGTCTTTTTTCCTACCAATATACTACTATATAATAGCTTTCTGGTAGGGAAAAAGGCCTTTCAAAGAACAATTCCTACGGTGAACAGACTTTATTAGTTTTGGAAATGTTGAGCTCCCCATTCCCCTCCATCCCGCCATTTCTCAAACTCACACTGAGAAATTTCAAATTTTAAGATTTATTTGGCTATCTTAATGGCTCCTCATAACCAAGGTTATTCATTGATCTCTGTATAACTAGATGGACATCTGTAACTACAATTTTCGAGCTGTCGTCTGCACACCATTGTGTAAGAGACAAGAAAACTTTCGTGTATATCTTTCTCTCTTACACACATTCAAGGCAATGTGGCATTTTGACATAGTTCGCTAATTTGTATGAATATATTAGATATATCAATGTATAATTATTTTAATGAAATAAATGCAAAAGGTTTGAATAGGATAATAAGTTGAACACTCATGACTTGTTTCTTTAAATAAGTCGATATAGGCTAGCTAATATAGTAATACTTTCTACAAGCCTATAACCTAAATGAGCATTTGAACTTCTACACAAAGTTTGTTATTCAAACTCATGTGATTAAGTGCTAAGCTATCTTATTTCATTAAAGTTATTGAACATTAAATATAATATGGCTTCTGAAAGCAATAGGCTGTACAAGCTAAGAGCCAACTTTAGATATATTGTACTGTAATAATATTTCCTACAAACCTATAATCTAAATGAGCTACTATATAGTAAAACTATATAGTGATATGGATTTTATTGCGATATTTGCCCCACGATTGAGCACCAATTATAGTATTATCGGGATTTATCGCGATATAAGTGCTGCGATTGGGAATTAATTATGGTGATATGGTATTTATTTGCCCCGCGATTGGGCATTAACTATAATGATACAGGATTATATTGTGATATTGCCCTGTGATTGAACACTAGTTATACTGATATCTGGGTTTTATGATGATTTAATGTGGATGTGGACCCGTATATGCCTCAAGGTGAGCAGTAAGTATAATGATACTGGGTTCTATGATGATGACGACGCGTGTATGCCCTACTATGCACTTATCACACGGTTATGTGATCTGATTATATGTGATACTTATTCTTATGAAATGAGTAAAACTTTTAATGTTGCACATGATTTATTTAAATGATTACACCTTTGGTACTGAAGATATGATATTAAATGACACCGTTTTTGTTAATTTATGGATTGTTTTTCTGTGATATTACACATTACGTGATCTGAGTACTGTGTGCTGTGTAGATTTATGTGACTATCACTGTTATATTACCGAGTTCTCTGGATTCATATATGACCTACCCCTTGCTTCTTGGACCCCTTGTAAGTGTTAAAACTAACTAATGGAAAAACTCCTGGCAACCTGATGTTGTGAAGGCTGACTTCCTATTGGATAAAGGGAGCCAGAATTTCACATGATCTTCTAATACAACGGAGTTGGTCTTTTAAAGAAAAAAGTTTTAAAAACGTAGTGTATTGAAATCACTTCTGAAAGCGCGTGATTCTCCATAGATGAAGTATTAAAAGGAAACTTTACATACCGTTCTTCAAAGAAAAATACACTTCATCCATTACTTTTTTGAATATATGAGAGGGGTCCAAAACAGTATCATTACAACTACCACACAAAGTTTGTCATTCAAACAAATTTAATTAAGTTTTAAGCTACCTTTTTTCATTATAGCTATTGAACTTTCAATTTTATAATATTGTTTATAAAACCAATATATTATAAGCTAATAGCCAACTTAAAGTATATATTAGTCTTGGCAGAATGTAAACAACATGAGTGATAGCTACATATTTTAATATATTAAAGATTTTATTTGTATTTGTACGATATTAACTTTAAAACTGAATTGTATAATCTTTAACATAAATGTGTCTTCAGCCAAATGGGTTAATACTTCACTATTTTCAAACAATAATACTTTTATTCATCAGAAACACGTTTTTGCATAAGAACATTGAAAGAAACCATTAAATCTGTCCCCTCACAACCAAGCAGACGACAAACTTTAATGTCACAATTTGGTTCGTTGCAAAGATGTGTGTATGTCCATCCAGTATAGTATAGAGATCACTGAGGTTACAAGAGTACAAGGTAGGCTAGTTCCCTATGCCGGCCAGCATTCAGCTCTACCCTAGCGTGCAGTGCTACTGTGACGTCGGCTCATGACCTAGCCGAGCTAGCTTCTGTTCAGTACATGTGACTGTGCGATGTCGTGCGCGTTATTAGCTTCTTATTTATGTCAAATATGCTACCAAAGTCACTGTGAATAGTAAATGTTTGTGTATTTTTTGTAAGCTTTCCTATTATTTATACTTGAAGTGTTATGAAAAGTATCTTACTAATACTACCATTGCCGTGTGCAATAAAAGTCATCTAACTGAGGGATATGATGTTATAAACAATACTTTGCTTAAGATTCTGATGTCAGATGAAGATGCATTCACTACTGAACAGGTTGGAAAATGGAGTCCTGATTCGTATTTTATTTGCTCAGAACATTTTTTTCCATGATGATTATGAACAAGACCTTCAGGCCTAACTGCTAAACTTGTAAGAAAAATAAATTAAAATTGCCTGCTGTACCTTCCCTTATTTGTGGCGTCTCCGTAAATGTATTCCGAGGGAAAAATATTACCCGTGAATCTAGGCATGATATTAGATTGACGAAACAAATAGTAATTGATATCAGGGTGGGTAAAAATATTCGAAGGACGTGTCCCCCCCCAATATTTTTACTTTATGGGAAGGTCCATCCATCCATCAAGTTATCCATCTTATCTTAAAACATACTTGAGAAACATTATTTCTCAAATATAATAAATCACGTGGCTGTATTACATAAATATGTCTTGTACAAGATCATCATTTATTGTATTACATAAATTCTTTTTATATAGTACGGAAGTTAATGAAAGAAGTAAGGTGTTTGGTGATGTCAATGTTCACTTAAATTAAGTGTTAACTAATCAATATAAAATTAATAAACCTCTTGCATGTAGGCCTATTCATAAACCAATTTGGAGTGTGGTGAAAATCTTGAATTTATATTAATGTTCAACTGAGAGTGTCAAACTAAATATTTAAAAGGTAATATTAGATTCGGCTACATTTATATTACCGTCATTTGGGGTTACTTGGCCACTTTTCAATTTAAGACATCTGTCAAGACCATTTACTTTAGAGATTAACTAATTGTTTGTAGAATTAAAATTATAAGTTTGTTGGGGTAAAGTTGTATGTAAGGGATATGTCAATGTTTTTAGAAATATTGTAACTATCTTGCATCAGTTGTGCTATCTATATCCAGATGAAACAACTAACAGTACTTTTTACTTTCCAAAGATACCCGGAGGTTTTCAATTTACATTTTAGGCCAACTACCGCGTCCCCGAGAGAAGTTAAGGTTTATGAAGGTTTACATACGCCTGGAATTCACAGTTATTTACCACACAAATTAGAGAGTATACAAAAATATGATACAATTAAAACAAAATGTATATTGAATTCTCTATCTCATTGTCCTTACTTTTTGTCCAATGAATGCCCTTCCTTGTGCCGCACAAACACCCTTCGTTGACGAAACTTACGCCCACAATCCTTACACTCATATGGAGTGATACCATCATGAATGCGCTTGTGCTCCACAAACTCCTTGTAGTACCTGGAAAAGATAACTTTATGACAAGATTGTTAGAGAATCATTTACAATCTATAAAGATGGGTAGAGGAAAGTGGGTTAGTCAAAAAAAAAAAAAATGGACTTTGTCCCATAATTAGTTGCTAATGTGATCATTCGAGAACTCCTGAATTATAGAAATGTTTCGCTCACACCCTACCTGCTTAGGTTTCAAGTCTCATTCTGCACTTATCTACTGATATTAGTGTCTCGAGTTTGATTTCTGGTGAATGATGGAAATGGCATTACTGTATAATTAGATTTATCGCTGGGTGATAAATTAAAGTTCTTGTAATAGTGTTCACAATAAATAGAGGTCAATAACAAGTTAATTAAGTTGTTATATTTGAAAAAAGGTAAAGGAAATGTGGATAGAAACATACAAAAGGGGACAAACACAATATGGCTTTTACAATGTAAAGAACACAGTTCACAATTTATATTGCTGCCATTGGACATACAAAAAACCTCAAAAAGTGAAGAGGGTTTCCTTAAAGAAATTAATGAAGTTATTATTTCATCTTTTTGATAAGATAATAAATTATATATATATATATATATATATACTAACTAGCATCTTAAAGCTCTCAATTCATTCAAGGTCCAAAGAAACCTTATGGAAAGTTAAATAAGTAGATTAAACATTTGCCTTGCCTCATAGACTTGTCACATTGGTCACAATGGTAAGGTCGTTGACCTGTATGACTTCTCATGTGAACATTCAGGTTACTCTTGTTAGTGAAACATTTGCTACACTCCTTGCAAGTGTACAGTCTTGCCCCTAGAACACAAACACACACTTGATTCACTTCACAGGTTTAAATTGTCACTATAGCCAAGTGAAGGCCGACAAAAGAATGAGGGGGCCATGGTTTTATCCCAGGCAATCCCTAGATTATTTTAGTATTTATGTATGAGTTTAGGTCGTACAACCCAGATATTATAATTCTTGGCACTAGCTGAGTTGTTTAGTCTAAGATGTTACTGTTTTTGGTTCTAAATTAATATCCTAATATATCAGTGTGTTTAGAAAGTGCTCATTAAATCCCTCAAATTCACCATACTCCAAACTGCCAAAAACTCATGGGAACATATGAAACTTTGGTATAAGTATGAGTTAATAGGGTTGATATAACGCTTTTGAAGGCATAGAGCAGCAGGTAAAGTTTCTCGCAACATTTTATGAATAACAAAGGGATTCTAATAATACAATGGTCTATACCAGTCTTCTTGTCAGAGTGTTCTTTTGCACACATATTAGCCGGGACTTGCATACTGTACAGTTTGCAAGGGAGGACCCCACTTCTGGCCATTTCACAAGATGGTTTGGATCTGGAAATATCAACAACATTACTCTGCTAATAATCAAACATTATGTGACATTTCTTTGATACAGAAAAACATATTTATTTAATTAAGGCTTTTAAACACAATTGTTTTGAGCATCTCAAACTTTTCAACAGTATTGTCCTTTTAAATAGCTTTCTTTTGCCAGCATCTATTACATGAATATGGTCTAGGTTTAAAAAGGACATCTGATACTAAAACTATACACGCCTTACCACTCTTCGCCACAACTATGTTAATTTAAAAATAGTAAAAATACCAGACAACAAAATAGTATATATAATTATTTACTTAAATTGTGGCTTTCAAATGAAGGCAATTTACTTACCTCCAATCTGTGATGGTAGGAGGAGACATTGTATTCTTGTCAGTAACAGGCTCGGTGAAGCTTGTGTTGTGGGCACCTGAGACAGAGATAAACTGCATATTCACATCATTTGGTACAATGCTCCCTTGGGACTGAGCACTCAAATCCATACCCTCATTGTCAGACTCCAACTGAGAGCCAATGACAGATTCCTGACTCGTGTCAAGAATGTCATTGTTGACCAACAGTATAGGAACCGACTGTATTATGGTGTCAGGTTGTAACACAAGGCTGACCAATTTTGTGGAATTATTTTCAAGAACATTAAAAACAGTTGATGGCAATAATGAGCCTTCAGAGGATCCTTGATATTTAATATTTTTATCGTAGATAGTAATATTTCTTTGACAGACAAAATCCCTTAGCCAATACTTTATAGTTTGAGTGTGTCTTGTCGCTTGTGAAGAGTAGCTTATTTTAGTGGGGCTTGTATTTTTATTCAAGTTCACATAAAAATGGGTATTCCCCCCAAATACATCTTGTAAAGTGACTTCATGATGCTCTATTAAGTGGCTAACCAATTGACCACTGTCCAGAAAATCAGCCATACACAACCCGCAGCGATAAGCGGTTATCATGTGATTCATACTCACATGCTCTGTAAGCGAGTCTTTATCACGGAAACAAAACTCGCAGGACATAATGTCATTATTTATGGGTTCGGCTAACCCTTCTAAGTTGTTAAACATTGTACCAATATCAAAAATTTCAGATGTCAAAATAGAAGGTTCATTTATCAGTGTGCGGGACACTGAGCCTTCTCCAGTAGTATGGCTTGAACACAAACTTTCTTCTAGTTTGTTTGTTTGTGTTTCAATGGAACATGACAGTTCAGTGTTGAGTGCAAAATTTGTCGCAGGTAATTGAATTGTAGTTAGTTCCTCAGTGTCATAGTTTTGAGTGTCGACTGTTTGACAAGTTTTGTTGACTTGTGTGACTTCTTCTGTTTGAACTTGGGCTACCCCTTTTTGTGTGTCAGCCTCGGCGCAGGTTTCATTTTGACGTCGGTTGGATATGCCCAAACATGTTTTAAGGAACTCTTTGACACCTGTGAACTTTTGCTTCTCTTCCTTGGCAATGTCTCTTATTTTAGCAGCTACTGTGGAGGATATGGGGATTTGGCTGGTGCTGGGAAGAACATATACCTGAAAAAGAGATAAATGGAATATTTAGTTTAAAATTGTTACCTATCAAATTAATGTATATTAAAAATATTATTAAACATAATATTAATAACAAAAATGAATAAACATGGGTTTTCAGTATTTGTTTGGTGAAAATCTAGAATAGAAAAAAAAAAGTTTTATTAGAATTTAATGGCTCAAAAAGCATACATAAACATTTATACTAGTGTCATTTAAATAGAGAGCAAAACTTTCAAATTGTTTTAAAGTAGAGTTAAATACAATGTTAAAAATAAAATGAATATTATATTGAGCATTTAAGTACCATAAAGACCCAAATAAAGCACGTCCTAGCATATAATGAAATCCTAAAGTTTTGAAGGGGTTATAAATGAAAAATAATTATCTCCGGGGTTATACATGAAAAATAATTATCTCCAATATCATCCAACCCAACCAACACTATGAAAATAATCCAATAATCGAGGTAAAAACTTAACAGCTTCGACAATTTTCTTTTAATATAAAATGTAAGTGATAAATGACCCCAATTATTATTTTGTATAACATACAGTGCTCATCCTCATTTATTTATTCTCCCAGCTCTTCTTCAGTACAGTAAATATTATCTGAGGGAACTGCATGTTTACAATAGGGATACCAATTAGTTATCATTCTCTAATTTTCACATGGTCAATCTTTCAACTATGTGAAAAATTTGGCAATGCTCTATTGTTTTTTGCCAGTAGTTCCCTTTTCTTACACCAGTAAAATAACACAGCTTGATTTTTGTATACCTATTAACTGTTAAAAAATATTCACTGTATGATTGCTGTTTTTTATTACTATTTCGTGTAAACCATGTTTAAAAAAACTCCATGGCTTGAGCCCGAGATCGAGCTATACTAACTGAGCAGTCACCACTGTTAGCAATGCTAGTGCTAACATTAATGAATAGAGGGTGTCATATGGTCAGCATAACGAACCCTCCAGCAGTTAATCTTAGTTTTCAAGATCGGAGCCGCTACTTCTTAATTCAAGTAGCTCCTAATTTTTTCTCAAAAAATTATTATTGATTCGGTTAATATTATGTGGCTATAAATTATTTTTTCTAAACAAATAGCTGTGAAATGAAAAATTTTGTGATTCATAATGTGTTGTTAATTGCCAACATTTAGTGTTAAGCCTAAACGTGGGTTGTATTTAGGGCTGTGGAGTCAATACACCAAGCCTTCAACCTCGTCTCCTGTATTTTTCTACTGTTTGACTCAGACTCCTTCAGA
The DNA here is from genome assembly GCA_902151455.1 of Timema bartmani. NCBI lineage: Eukaryota > Metazoa > Arthropoda > Insecta > Phasmatodea > Timematidae > Timema > Timema bartmani. Next base: position 53,946 of record CABFWB010002660.1, on the reverse strand, counting down.
AATGGATGATGTATATTAATTATTAATAACAAATTTACTGAAGTAAAATTCTCTAATACAGATTACTCCATGGGATGCTTTTTTGGCATTGTGAAATTATTATTAATAAATTTGTCAATAAAAATTACTGCTCCTAAAAATAAAACAGTATAAAGTAAAATGATATATTTAGTTATTTACCATATATTAATATAAGTTTTTATTTTGAAGCTGGAGTCGGTATATCTTTACTGACTCCAACTTCGACTCCACCCAAAATTGCTTAAGACTCAGACTCCATCAATCCGATTCCGCAACCCTGATTGTATTATATTTCAAAATGTTTGTTTATTAATTAGGAGTAAAGTAAAGTTGTATATACAAAAGATTGAAATCATATACAGGAAACGAAGGAAAGTTAATTAAGGCTTTCATCTCAAAAAATAAATTTCATGATAATGGCAAAAGTCAATGTTTCTAAAATGAGATGTATACCAAATCTTATGGATTTTTTTTCCTGCCTGTCACTTATTTGTCTCCATGCCATATTGTTGTTCACTAATGGCGGCATTCCAAGCAAACTATTCTCTTTTAATGTCAACAAATGAAAGCCAGGAAATTTGGGAACAGTTTTTTTGGCACCGCCTCTTACTGCCTGTTCAGGTTATATGCATGTACTAATTACAATAATGAGCTAGGGATGGAGAAGGTTGAATTTAGAGGAAGTGCACCCATATTTGCCTGGAGGAAGAGTGGAAAACAATTTTGTAAAACAGAGCCCTCAGTACACCCGATCCAGATTCGAACCCCGATCACCCCGTCATCGGCAGTCTAGTCTATTGTGAAAGTGATGCCTTAGACAATGTGACCACTTAAGCAGGTTTGGCAATAATTAACTGAAAGAGAGCGAAGAGAAAGATTTCCTACATAATATCAGCAGTTCCCTCAGTGTAGTGGTAGCATTGGAAAGTCAATATTGAAGACATTGCTGAAAAGATGTATTCTCTTGAACAGCGACAATGAATGGTGCTTATTTTGTGATTTATGGATCAGCCTTGCTGTAAGTGATTTCTTGGCCTGGTAATGGTACTGTGAGTGACTAAATCTTGCCCTTAAAGTCTGCATTCATTAAAAACCTTCAAGTAGATGTTGTATATTTGATTTTTGAGCATAACAACAGGTTTAGCCTAAAATATATTACAAGACATAAAAAATAGGCTGGGGCTAGCAGGGTCCACCAGTTTTCAATGTTATCCCCACTTCCATCACAAAAGGTCATATTTACAGTCATATAAAACAAGAAACAACTAATAAATTGAATCGGCAACAATATTATATAGAATAAAGAATTTCTCGAAACATACAACAAGGTCAGCAAACTTTTCACGGGAAAGGATGAATCCCAAATAAAATCTCTGGTTTCAGTGTTTTAAAACGGCAAGATTTTGCAATGTTGCATGGAGACGCTGATTTTATTATTGCTCAACAAGCAGTTAAACTGAGAAACAGAAGAAGGAAGAAGGCGGGTGACTACTCTCTGACTACACCTATGTATTTATGTTACTTCTCTATCACTATTGGAAACAAAAGAATACCATCCCAATATACATAGAGTCACCTATTCAAAGATGATCTGTAATCAATGTTGAAAGCAGTAACATCATACTGGACATGCTTTGGGTGGATGTGATACTACCGTTTGTATTTTCGGCATAGGAAAAACAAAGATAGTTAAGGTAATATGATAGGGCTACTGTCTTTCATTGATGGGAGAGGAGACAGCAAGCATTGATAATGTCAACAAACAAGCATCAACTTTCATCAACATCTGCTATGGTTTGCCAAAATGTTCGACAACTTCAGAAGCACGGATTAGACCTTGGTCTAAAAAAATTGGAAGAAATCACTTTGTACAGCCTCTAAAACTCTGTTAACTCCCACCAACTAGTGAAGCTTTTTTTTTTTGCAGAATGTAAAATTAGCACACCTTTAAACCTGCATCTGGAAGAATGCACTAGATACCCCATCTGTCTTAAATCTTGAACAGTTTGAGTACTACAAAGACAATGTTTCCGAATTTCTGCCAATTGGTGTCTCAGAAAATGTTGATCTAGCTCCTGTTGAGGTCTTAAAATTAAATGCTCATGCGTTAGTGAAATGCCATGTTGCATAAAAAGGTGTGGTTTTATGAACACAGGCTTGCTTTGTAAAATGTTTTACAACTGCACAAATAATAGTTGTTTAAATACAAATAACCAAGTACAGCGAGAAGATGAGGATGATAAAAAAGTAAAAAGAATCTAGATTGCAAGTACTAAAGTTTAAGCTATTTAAATATGAGATTTTTTTAAAAAGTTTTTGCTAAGAAAAAATTAACAATTCAGGTAAAATATTTTCTTTGATTTTAATTGCTGTATATTTATAATATGTAAATGACAAAAAATGAAGAGTTGTAAAATAAAATTAGAATACTATCTGACAGATGTTTACATTTTTTTGTTGTTTTTAAAATAATAAAATTCAAAATAGCTGCCTACATCATTTAAAAATAAGTGTCATATTCATAAAAAAATATTTAAATCGAGAGGTTTAGAAATGAATTTGGTTGAAATTAGCTAGAAATAGAAAAAAAAATAAAAATAAATAAACACTATCAGTTATGGTACATGTAATTTAATAGAAGTTATTGGCTACCATCTAGAATTCTGAGAGTTGCCCAAAAGTATTCACGGTGGTACCCGCAATTCCATGAATCTAAACAATAAATATCAACAATAAAAAATAGGCTAAGCCCGGATTGTGTGAAAAATCCCCATTTGGCTGCTTCTTCAAATTCCCTTATTTACTTGAGACACAGAGGAAGTCTTCTTTTCAACATGATCAATCACTTGTGGATCTGCCATGGTAATTAAAAAAAAAAGTATAACTTTTTTAATTCGAAGTCCAAGGGCTATCTAAAAAAATTCAAAATATCCCAAATTCGAATTAACTATTTTCATGGGTATCTAGGCAGCTAGTATATAATAAATCAATAAACTTAAAGTATACATATATACACACAATTTATACATGCTAAATACAACACACACACATACAATCTACAGAGTAAATACATACATATAAACAAGAAAAAATCCAAACACAAAATATAAAAACTTGGAAAAATTAGTATTATGAAAATCGCAGACTTAAATCAGAATGGATGAAATCCTAGCCAACACATCCCCTCCTATTTTAGGAAACTCACTCACCACCGATGCATAATTCCCCTCTTTCTCAGTTACTATGTGTCAACAGGCTAACTCCAACTTTATTTGACATTCTCGGCAAATGGGGTGGTTTAGTAAAATCATTAAGTTGGATTTGAAATGAGTACAAAATCGAAAATCTTACAACGTATAGGCTTTGAATTAACCAAATATTTTCTTCTAAAATTCAAATTAAATGTTATTTTTTACCATCGATTTAAATAGAAATTTCATGAGGAATTATGGTGGGTTTGAATTATCCAATTTTTCCATTTCTAACCAATGTCTAATTAGTCAAATCTTACTGAATTTGTAGTAAAGCACAGATTCTGCTACCAACTATCACTGACTTAGGTAATGACTTAATGATGTGGTGACATTACAAGGTGTGAATAAATCCTCACTCTACCACTTTGTTTAGACCTTGAGTTTATAATTAGAAACCCTTGCCTGCCAGTACAATTCCAGCGTGCTATAAAAGAGACCTGTGTAACAACCTACTGTGTTTTTAAGTGAAAAATGCTAGGCTGCACATATAATAATACAAGCACAATTTACTGATGGTTGTGTTTTGAGGGGTGGGAGTTAGGAGGGGTTGGGGAATGCACTATAACTGGGCCAATAGAGTACTTTTAAAGGCACACAACCTAAAATAAATTTTTGTTACCTTTTTTAAAATTGTTTAATAAACACACTTCAATTAAAAGTAGTACAGCAATAAATTGTAGTGTGTTCATAACAAGAGTAAAAACAATTTTTTATCAACAGTTTTACATTACTATTTATAACGTTTCGTTATTATTGTGATATAATTGGTATTTATAGCCCTGTGATCGAGCGCCAACTATTATGATATTTTACTTCAATAAATACAACTGTTTATGTTGCACACGATTTATTGGAGTGATTATATCTTCTTATACAATTTTACTTGAAATACATGTTATTTTCTGTGTATTCTTTATATATAAGTTAGTAGTACTGTCGTGATATTACACGTACTCTAGGTTTATGTCGCCGGCACTCTGTGTGTTCATATGCACAAACAGCTTATATATGACATACCCTTTGCCCCTTGGAGCTCTCGTGACCAGTGTCAAAACCAACAAATCAAAAGCGTCCCTGCGACAGGTGTCTTGAAGGCTAGCTTCCTATTGGGTATAGGGAGCTGGTGTCTCTTGCTTGTTTGGTAAATACTACGGAGTTAAATTTTGAAATAAAAAATCAGTTTTAGTGGTGCAATCCTTCTACATTATTTCTGAAAAGCCCGTGATTCTCCATGGATGAAGTCTTAAAAGGATAATTTACATACAATACTTTAAAGAAAAATACACTTCATCCATGACTTTTTAAATATATGAGAGCGGTCCAAATCAGTATAGTTACATATTTAAAATTTGTTTATCTATATATTTAGAAGATACTACTGTACCTACTAGTGCCAGTCCCAGGCCCAGGTAAAGGAAGAGAGTGAATGGCTAATAATATGGTCTTGGGGAAACACTAATAGAACACATGAAATGTTTCAGATGATAAAACATCTGCCACTGCTATCAGCAAATCATACCCCAGATGAATATCCTAAGGGTGAATGCCTGATGCCTTAAAACTGGGTTAGTTTAGCTAAAGTATAGTAACCCTGCCAGAAGAGTCCTTAGTCCTCTGGGCTGGGGGTTATTGGGATAGGCCAAATACCCGTCAAGTGTAAATAAACTTCACAGATAATAAACCACACAACAAGCCTCGAAAGTTGACTAATCACACTGGTAATGCATCACAATTGAAAAATAGACAGACTAGAAACATGGAGTATAAATCTACATCTTTATCTAAACCTGGAGCCCAACACTATGTACCAAATGCTGTTCAGAACTATAATATCCGGGTCTTGGCCCTACAAGAAACTGATGGGCAAACAAAGGGAACCTGAGTAAAAACAATGTAAGTTCTACAATGGCACAATGAATGATAAACTTGATACATAAAAGTGTCCAGACATATGTAAAAACATTTGTGCCTTTTGATGACTGATATGCTACAAAAGAATTAATGGAAGACTGTTTGCTACAATATTGTTAATTGCTATGCACCTAGTGAGAATAAGAATGATGACACTTAGGTCAAATTCTATGGCAATTTAAAATGCTAAGGCAGGACACAGTACCAAATTACTTGTTGAGGATATGAATACTCTAAATGGGAGTTCCTTTTAATGCTCTATCGCACCCCCTGACTGCCATGGACCAACCCATAGAAACCAGATGGAGATGAAGACTGGAGAAGGCGGCTAAGAGGTACACACCCACAGCATCTTTTCTGATTTATTATTATCTGTGTTTAAACACGTTTGAAGTAATTAAACTTATTGTTAAACAATGCTAACCAAAGAATAAATAATTATTTGCATTGAAAACCTTTTATAAAAGTGATGCTGCTGCTGTTGTTAATGACTTACGGAACAGATTTGAACAGCACAGAATTGTAATGAATTCACCTATATTCAGACGTCCAAGAACAACTCAAAGAGAAGAGAATGAGCTGTGTGTCTGTTTAACAGTGATTCATAACCCTCATGAGTCAATTAGAAGACTAGCTTCTGAGCTAAGAAATGTTTCAAAATGGTCAGTGAAACGAATTTTGCATGGACACAAATTTAAAGTGTAAATTTCTCATTTACATCATGGGCTACATGATGACGGCCTAGATAGAAGACAATTGTTTTTTGAATTGATACTTGCTAAGTATAGATATAAGTAAGACTTGATAAAAAAAGAATTGTGTGGTCGAAAGAGGCTACCTTTAAGTTGTCTGGGCAAGTCAATCAGCATAACTGCACAGATTGGTACACTGAAAGTTAGAATATTAATTTAGAGAAACAACTCAATGAACCAGGTGTGACTGCTTGGGGTAAATTCTAATCTTTTGCTGTGCTGGAATCATATTATTTTAAAGATACAGTGAATGGGAATAATTATTTGGACATGTTTCAGAATGATGTGAGTCCAGGACTCATGAAGTGACTATGTGAACGAGGCTTTCAATCAAAGAGTAAAGGTGCCCACTTACGTGCAGTTATCAAAGAGGCCGATGCCTTATGCTCCACAGACTGAAAGCTATTAATCACCATTCACTCGCGGTTATCAAAGAAGTCATGACACGCCAACCATTCGTTGAAACTGAAAACTGCTAGAGTGTGTTGTTTGAAGAGATTTATCAAGAACAATTATGATCCGACAAGTTTCTTGTCTGAGGGTTAAGTTCACCACACACACAGTTCTGAGGCAAGTCCCAGCCTGCAGATAACAGATCGAAGCAGAAAACTGCATGTATGTAGTACTTTTTCTCAGTTAATTAACAAAACCCAGAAATTTTGGCTAGACAGATTTTTGCCTTCATGATCAATTACATCTGTCTTTATGGAAAGTTAAAGATAAGTGCTACGCGAATAGAGACCTTAGGCAGAAAGTAAAGATGGTTAATTATTTGGCGAAATTCGGGTCTGCCTTTCCAAACTTCGTCCTATTGCCCCTTAAAGTAGCAATCAATCTCTAATCAGCACTAATATGACTTCTCATCCTTATGTTTTGCTTCCTTATTAATGGTTCTACTAAACTTAGCAAAATTTGAAATGATTTCTCGCCCATTCGTACAATTTTTTAAAAATCTTCATTGCTTGAAAATCTATGTTCCCTTATAAGTATCATGTGTGACAAGGTATTCCATTATGTAACCACTCTTTAACCCAAAAAGCCCTTTTTCCCTCCCTTTTTTGTATAACTATCAACAACGAGCAAATTTTTTTCATGAGGTGCGCACGCACGCACACATACAATTTTTTTGGATCGTACTGATAACGTAAGGCCGATACTCACCTACGAATCCTAGGATAAATTCTGTGTGTGTGTGATGAATACTTCGATTACCTGTAGGCAGTTCACTGAGAATTTAGCCTTCATTTATCAAACTGATCTAATGTATGCCAGTTTTAGATTACGAACTTCAGTCCTGGCCTGCACATCACTGCATCCCGATATCCGCAAGTGAGTGGGCACCTTTATAGATAAACGTGCAGCTATTGAGATGCCACCCATGCTTGCCAGATATTATTATTGTGGATTTTTTTCTTTAGGGTGTGATCAGAGACTCAGTGTACTCCAAGAAGACACAGAAAATTGAGCAGCTAAGAGCCTACAATGAGGACGCATTCAAAGATTTTGATTCTGATAAGGATTTCTGTATTAAAGTGCGTACACATTTGAAGGATAAAGATAAATATTTTATCTAATATCAACTACAGATATTTTATTATTATTATTATTACGTGGACTTCATCTTTTGGTTATTGTAAGAGAAAATTAAAAAGTTAGAAGTAACAAGTATTCCTTAAGTCATATCTGTATTATATTAGGAAGAAGGCAGAGGAAAGTTGGAGATAAACATATTAAAAGGAACAAACACAATATGACTTTTATAATGAAAAGAAGAACACAGTTCACACTTTACATTGCTGCCATTGGGCAAAGAGGTCTTGAAGTAAATCGATCGTTACTTCCCAATCCAATGACATAGGTTTCATTCTATCAAAAATCATCAGGAGGGAGTGTAAAAGCCATATTGTGTTATTTCCTTTTATAGGTTTCTATCCTCCTTTCCTGTACCTTCTTCTTAGTATAATTTAGTAAATCCATATTTAGTATGTCTTACAATCAAGATACTGAAAGATGTATTTTCCAACATTTCAAATTGTATTCCCAAATTTACTGAACCCACCTCACTAACAGACTTCTTGTCGAAACTAGAGATGGAGTCCATCTGGACCTGGTGCACTTGCAACAGATGTCGGCGCAATACTTGGTTCTGGCTGTAGCGTGACCCGCACAAACCACAAATGAATCGGCGCAGCTCCTGATGCACCGACAAGAAGTGGCGCAATAGGTTTCCTTGGGTGTTGAAACAAGCTACACAGAGCGAGCAGCGGTACTTCACATTTTCTCGTGGTTGATGAACAATGCGAGTATGTATCTTTAAAGCCTGGCAAGAAAAATAAATCCATGCTGACATGTTGAACTCAATTTTTTGTTAATTAATAAGAAATAATTAGAACATTGGCCACACATCACTCTAACTATCCAATATAAGGGGGCAGGATGAGGAAAGTACACCATCACTGGTCTGGAGGATGTCATAAATGACATTTTGGAAAAACTATTTACAGTACACCCAGTCAAGAATCAAAAGAACATGGTTTTTAAAACCTATTACAATTATTTAGGCTATCGAAAACCCCCAGAAAAATCCTTGGTCGCAAAACCCACGGCCACAATACTATATTAAATTATAATTATATTTTTGGTCTATCTCGTACAAAAAAAAAGTAAATGTTTTGGTCACCAATATTCAAAACCCTCGACTTTTACAGTTGACTGCTATAAACACAAAGCAACAAGGACAGCATTTTTTTTTTTTTTNTTTTTTTTTTTCAAATTCTATGTCTTAAATGCTATCATCGATCAATATAACCTTATCACCACGATTAATTAACATAGTATTTTCTCTTGGGAAGTTGTATCTAAAGCAGGATCTGAAGGAGGTTGTGCTACAAACTTGTATATCGCTCAAGAAAAATCTGTTGAACCTGGCTGGGCTTGAACCCACAAACATCGGGTCTTGAGGCGAGCACTTTAAACCAAGACCACCTAGGTCAACTCCCACCACTGGCAAGTGTGCTAAAGGATTTCAAACTCTGCCCCAATACATGGTTGTTAGATACTTTATTGAAGGCAGTAAATAAAGGCGTTCAGTAAAAGAAGTTAGCCCAACACTTAATTGGAAGGAGAGAAAACCATCACTGTTTTCGGTATGTGTTATAAAAGTTTTATGTAACTGATCAGGATCAAATCTAGAACTTTTCATACAAAATGTGAATACAAACCTTAAAATTCAAAATCATACAGGATGCCCATAAACTAATAAATTAATCAACAAACCCTGCTACAACCAAACATAGGTCTGCCATATGAGTAACTCTGATTGAAATGTCAGTAGAGATGGGAAATGAATGAGTGTGTAAGTGAATGAGAGTGAGTGTACAAATGTGTGAAAGTGAGAATATAAGTAAGTGAGAGTGAGTGTACAAATGTGTGAAAGTGAGAATATAAGTAAGTGAGAGTGAGAGTGTGTGTATTATAAGTGAGAGTGAGTGTACAAATGTGTGAATATAATAGAATATGAGTGAGTTAGAATCAGTATATGTGGGAGTGAGAGTGAGTGTATATGTTACTTTTTTTTAGCACCGCATCTTAACTACCTGTTTGGGTTATACCATGATCGTCACTAGTAAAGGCTGAGGTGTGTGACATCTGGCTACAGTGCATCAACGCGCTACTGTTGGGAGTACATACCACCAGAGCCAGTGTAATTCTATGTGTGGCAAGTCATCTTTTGTCTGTCATTAACTGTGTTTTCCTTTGTATTATTTTAGTGTAATTCATTGTAATGCCCAGCTCTTGTGTTGTTACTGGATGTAAGAGCAACTATGCTCCAAGAATACGACTGAAAGGATACATGAGCTGTTTTAAATTTCCAAAAGATAAGGTTAATTGTGAGCAGTGGGTACAAGCGATATAGAGAAGTGATTGGCAGCCAAATGATGGGTCTGTTGTTTGTATTAAATATTTTTACAACTTACTGACTTTATCATGGTAGAGAGATATAACAATAAAAATAGTAAAGTGTGCCAGTTTCCTCTTCAGTAGCTGGTTTTATGTAAAGGTGCTGTTCCTAAAATATTTCATAATTTACCGTCTTATCTTAAAATCGCAAAATCTACTAAACGAAAAAATCCAGAAAAATGGTGGAAAGAAACCGAAAAGGTCTAAAGGATTCAGACGAGCAAGATTAGAAGTGGGCTGAAGAGGAAAATCAAATTAATTCTTATGAAATTTTTGTATGAGACGTTCGTTTTAAAGTGACTTCTTATCACAAAGATGGAATGTTCATACTACTGAGAACGCATGTGTTTTATACATTATTATTATTTGTTGGGTTGAAACTTGGGTCTCTAGTGAGTTGGTTAATGAAAATTACTTTCTCCCTAACTATAATGTTTATAGAGCAGATAGGTTATATGATGAAGCTACTGTCTAGAGGGGTGGTGGTGTTCTCATTTCTGTCATTGATACTATTTCTGGTGTGGTCAGGAGAACTGACCTAGAGAATAATATGGAATGTGTCTGGATTGAAATCCCAACATTTGATCACCAAAAACTGTTAATTGGGAACATATATCTTGCTCCCCAAATAGCAGTCGAAGCATTTAATAATTTCTTTACATTTCTTGAAGGTGCTTTGGCTAACTACCCCTATCAAATAATACTATTAGGTGATTTTAACTGTCCCAAAATTGATTGGAAATATCATCATGCTCAGAGCATTTCGCATTTCTACATTAAATTAAAAGCTACTCAACTTCTTGCTTCGACTAACATAATAGGATTATAACAACTTAATGAAGCTGATAATGACACTAACCTCCTTGACCTTGTTTTTGCTAATTTTCACCACCCCTTGGTAACTCATAGCTCTCAATCACTAGTGAATATTGATTTAGCTCACCCGCCCTTGTTGATTTCACTTGATGTACCTATTGCTACTAAAATTAATGACACCTCCACCACATATATTGACTATGGACATGGTGATTACCTTAAGCTTTACAATAACCTAGCCACGGCTGATTGGTCTTTTGTTTATTCTACTACGGATGTTAATTTGATTAATTTAAAAGAAAAACAAAACAAATAAATTAAGATATATTAAAATTGTTAAAATTATTCGATATAAGAGAAAATCCAAATGAGTTACTTTATAAAAGTAGTTCAGATGGCATTTAAAAGATTCGCCTGGCGTATAAAATGGTGTGAACAAATAACTCCTTCCAAACTGTCGTGTAGTAAAAAATGAAGGTCACCTTTAAAAGTAAGAGCCAGGTGGATAGAGGCATACATGCGACTCTCCACCAAAATGTGGTACACACTAAGGGGAGCATCGCAAAGTTGACACACTGGAGGTGGATCCCCTCCATGGTGTGCAGCCAAACTATAGTTTAAAATTCTTCAGAGCCAATTTACAACTTCTCCAGTCACTATATTATACACATTATTGTATTAAAATCGCAATTTAGTGTAGTATTTTTAGACACATGCACACACACATTTTGAAATTGTAGCACTAGCTCTATGAAGGGGTTAAATGATTTCAGCCTAAAGCAATGGGCTATAGGGTTGTGCAATCTAAGTTAAATTTCAGTTAGATTAAAGATCGCCTTACAAGGGCTAATGAACTAATGACTCAACTTTGGTTAAAGACAAGCAATAGAGGGGGTGGAAAGTTGAGATGAAAATCCCATATTGACTTGTAGAATTGAGATTATTATACTCAACATGGACAACTGTACTAAAAGAATTTCGCAGTGCGTATAAACAGGAAGAAAAATGTTATTTTGACAGTTGGTTACTATAATGAAAATAGCTTAGGCCTATTATTTTAGTGAATATGTGAAAATTCCAGAAATTCGATCAAATTTCCTGATTTTTCCCTGTTTTCCAGGTTTTCAAGGTTGTTGGACACCCTGCGGCCTCTTAATAAAAAACCGTGGGTTAGGAATGTATGCCCGACACGTAGTTTCATCACAATGACCTCCTCTCTTCTAGACTTTCATAAAGAAGAGGGCCACCACAACAAACTGTCCCTGATGGACCACAGCTTGTTCCGAGCAGGGGTCAAAACCCACTGCTCGTGCCAGGTGCATAACCCTTTAGATCTAAAAACATGACAACCAAACTCGCCTCAGAAGACAGGCGTACTGCCTCCTTGGCTGCCTGGTCCACCAGCTCATTTCCTGAAAGACTAGCATGACCAGGAATCCAGCAGAAGGCGAGCCGGGTGTTTAAAAAATTAATTTTTAAAATTTGCTCGTGTATCATCTGCACGAGGGTATTCCAGGAGTACAAAGTCGAGAGTACCAACAAAGCACTCATGGAATCCGTGCAGAACTGTGACAATTACGGTAAACAAAACACAAAGATTTAAAAATGGCGTATAATTCTGCTGTAAAAACACTGGATTTACCAGGTAAACCAAATTTAAAATTGGATCCTTCCCCAACAAAGGCTGGTCCCATGGAGGACCCACATTTTGACTCATCTGTGTATATGTGCTTAAATTCCTGAAAGCGAGTGACGAGGAGCTCATTGAAGGTCCTCTCATATACAAAATGTGGGGTGGTCGATTTAGGGAACTTGGCAAGATCAAAATGGCATTGAGATAGGCGTATCTTTCAGGGAGAAACTCAAACTGGGGATGTGGGAAGATCCTTTGGCAGGGCTATCCCACACATGTCGAAAACCAATAGCATCCTGATCCCAACCAGCCTTGCAATACGCCATTTGGTTTCATACAAGGCACGGTTAAGGGGTAGACAGGACGGTAAGCAACATGTTTTGGCATGCATTTAAGTTTCGACACATATGATGCTAGAATATAGGACCGCTGATAGGAAAGAGGGGGCTCACCGGCGTCGGCACAGATGCGGACATCTGGACTGGTACAAAAAGCACCAGTAGCTAGTTGTATGCCAGCATGGTGGACCCTATCCAGCATCTTTAACGCTGAAGGTCTAGCTGATCCATAAACAAAACTGCCGTAATTGAGTTTCTATCTTACCAAGGCCCTATAGAAGCACATCAAGGTTTCCCTATCAGCACCCCAGGACCGACCGCTAACCACTTTAAGCAGATTGAGTGTTTTTACACACCTCGCCGTTAGGTCTTTGATGTGGGGGATCCACATTAACTTAAAATCAAATAAAAGTCCCAGAAACCCTACAGTCTCTGAGACTGGTAAAACAACATGGTTCATTAAAATATTGGGGGCTGGCTGCATTCCGCGTAATCTATGGAAGTGGACGACCGTCGTCTAGGCTGTGGAGAAGCGACAGCCATTACGTGATGCCCACATCCATAGATTGTTGACAGAGAGTTGAATCTGCTGTTCCCCCCCTGTGGAGACTTGACAAACTATGATAAATTGCATAGTCATCCACAAAAAGTCATGAACGAACAGGTAAGCGCATGTTGTCTGCAATGCTATTTATCACAATAGCGAACAATGTACAGCTTAAAATACTACCTTGAGACACCCCATTTTCTTGAATAAAATCATCGGATAAGATGTTATTCAACCTTACCCGGAAGTGTCTATCACATAAAATTAGATATAAAAAGAGTAAGTTCCCTCGAAACCCCCAACTAAAAATTGTTTTCAATATATAATACAGCCAGGTGGTATCGTACGCCTTCTCCAGGTCAAAGAAGACAAACAAGAGGTGCTGTTTATGGAGGAAGGTGTCACGAACTGCTGTCTCAAGGCGAACAAAATGATCCACTGTGGATCAGTTTTGGCAGAAACCACAATGAACATCGGATAGCAGATTATGGGATTTTAAATACCATATAAATCATTTATTTATAATTTTTTCTAATATAGTCGCATACACATCTAGTTAAAGCTATCTGTCTATAGCTAGTTGGCTTTAATTTATCCTTGCCACTTTTATAAATAGGGATAAGGGTTGCCAACCGCCATAGTGATGGGAATTGATGAGATTCCAAAACACTATTGTTAAGGTCCAATAGAAATGCCTGTCCAGGAGGGGGCAGCTGGCGCAATATTTCATGGTGAATGTCGTCAGGTCCGGAAGCTGTGCTCTCTACCTGGGACAGGGCATACTTCAGTTCATCTAATGTACAAGGAGAGTTATAATCCTCCCCCCGGCTCTGACCAAAGTCAATAGTATGGCATTTGATGTTCCGCTTCTGCACTGCGAAATCATTGGAGTAGCTCGCAGTGCTAGAAATTGCCGCAAACATCGAGCCCAATACATTGACGACCTCTACAGGGGTAGAGACAAGCAAACCGTTAAATATGAGGGCTGGTATATTATTTATGGGACTATGGCTACTACGTAATCTGCGAATATTATCCCAAACCTTAGTTGTGAGAGTGGAAATTGTAAGGGTAGAAGTAAACTGTCTCCAAGAATCTCTTCTGCTTTCTCGAATGACACGGAGAGCTCGAACACGCAGAATCCATAAATACTTCAGATTCTCCAAAGTAGGACGTTGATAGAATAGACGTTGGGCCCTTTGACAGTAAAAGATGGCCAACCGACAGTCCTTGTTCCACCAGGGAACAGGATGGTGGTGCGGATTTGGCGAGGATTTAGGGATGGAAGCCCTCGCGCCGCAATGACCGTCAAAGTAAATTGTCCAGCTCTAACATCAACGTTATAAGAATAGTTTCCATCAAATACAGGGAGCTTGCAAAATTTATCACAGTCAGTACATTTAAGCACCCAGTGGGGTGCCCACGCTATGCTGGGAAGATCTTTAAGTGGTTAAAGCAGAATTGGGAAGTGATCGCTGCCACATAGGTCTGGGTGAACCTCCCAAAGGAAGTGAGCAGAAACGCCAGGATTGCAAAAGGTTAGGTCGATGGCAGAGTATACACCATTAAAGGTGGAGAAGTGTGTCTGGGTTCCGGTGTTCATTAACACAAGGTTTCTCAAGACAAGAATTTCCTCTACCATCCTACCACGGGCGTCTGTAAAATTAGACCCCTACACCAAGTTATGTGCGTTAAAATCCCCCAAGATGACATAGGGGGTGGGAAGTTGTATAAAGAGGGCCTCCAGGCTCCTCTTTGGAACACGTTCACCTAGTGGGAGGTAGATGCAGCATACTGTTACCTTCATAGGAAGGGAGACTCTGAAAGCAATCACTTGGAGATCAGATACAATATTTATAGACTCATGGTATATATTGCTACGTGCGAGTATAGCCACAACTCCGCTAGCCCAACAAAGAATGGCTTGTCGGTACGATATACATCATACCCACGAAGTATCCGACTATCTGCAGGACAGAAGTGGGTCTCCTAAAAACATAAGATGGAAGGATGCAGGGAAGAAATTAGTAGTAGGATTTCCTCTATATGAGCATAGAAACCCCTACAATTCCATTGTAATAGCAACATTATTTATTGACATAAAATTTAATCATCCACACAATCCATTACCCTATTCTGTAAAAATAAAAATCTGTTAAGGACCTTTTTAGGTCCTTTTGCCTTTCCAAGTCTCTCTTGGGCCTCCTGCTTCAGGAGAGGCTTTCGTTTATCCAGGAGAGACTGTGGCGTTGTATCCTTTAGCGAAGGCTTAGCTATCGCCTTCAACGCCTTTTAATTATATCGGCGGTCTCTTTCTGGGCTTTCTTCAAAGATACAGCAGGACCCACATTTGCGGCCTCATCTACCCCGCCACCCGAATTAACATCCATTGTCCCAGAGGCGAGTGCGGGCGAATGAACAGTGGCCATTGTATATTTAGATCCCCAAGGAGTTCTCCTAGGGGGTACAGGTGGTGGAGAGGACCTATAGGGCGGTGTCCCCTCCCGTACAGATATAGGTTTAGGCGCTAACAGAGCTGGCACAGTATGACCATTAGTCTTGAGCAGATAATAGTGGCACGGGTCGAGAAGACATCTTTGAAAGGTTAACCACGCAATGGCAGTCAGGGGAATTGATGTTCTAGCTTACAATCTGGCTATATGATGTCTGAAATACCGATGCCTGAAGTAATAAATATTCTTTGCATTCCTGGGAATATGGGATTTTCTTTTCAGTTTGAATTTCTAGAACTTTTTTCTCCAATTTCCATTTCGGACAGGCCCGAGACCAGACAGAGTGCGGACCCTTGCAGTTAAGGCAGAACTTAAAAGAGAATCACAAGGAGTATCGTGAGCCTCCTGTCTGCAATCTGCACAGGTTGGCTTACCACAGCATCGCAGCTTCGTATGTCCGAATTCCTGAATTGAAAACAACACCGGGGGTTGGGGACATACGGCTGTACCCTGATCATGCGGAAACCCGCTCAGACCTCCTTTGGAAGGGTAGGAGTCACAAAGGTGAGGACATAAGAGTCAGTATTTTTTTCTTGTCCATTCTTTTTTATTACTATTCTATATACTTCAGTGACATGCTGAGATCCAAGACCCTCATAGATTTCCTCAATGCTCATGCAGTAAAGATCAAAACAAGTGACTACTCCCTTGCAAGCATTGAGGAATCTGTGAGGTTCAACCTTCACCTGTATTTTAGCTGAGTTGCTCAGCGGTAAATCTGTTATTGACATTATGTTAGATGTCTGAATGTATGTTGTGGTTTGTATCATTACAGTGCCATCACACAATTTTCTAATTAAAACCCCAGACCCAGCAGCTCCACCTATCACCCTTTCAAGGATAAATGGGCTGACACATCTGAGGTTCTCACTATCCTCTACTCAAGACATTACCAAGAAGCGGGACTGGCGCCTCACCACTTCCTGGACTTTTTCAATTAGTGGGCTAAACAGCCTGACCCATTTCCGCCTCTTATCATCATTACGTAAGATGCCAGTAGAATTTTGCAGTACGGTGCTAGCGGACAGTAAGGTGTCAGCTTTGACAAGAGTTTCGGCCATGCCTTTTTTGGGGACAAATTACACAGTACTCGGATCGTAGATTCAGGATGATCCAAGTTGGTACTACAACATAAGGCCCTGTTAAGTCTCCCGACGAGAGGCTCCATATGACGCTAGACATGACAACCTTTGTATGGGGCATCGCCAGAGGAGAGGTCATTGCAGCAAGTGGGTGCAGGAAAGTGCCAATTTTACGTCCTGACCCTCATGAACGCAACTGATCTTTTCTCAAAGTAGAGTACCCGGTTATTATCATTTCTAAGGCCCTTCTACTAAGATATTACAACAGCGCACTTTCATTCAGGGGCTCAAAAGCAGTAGTATTATATAATTGTCCGAAGAGAGCCATGTAAGCTGCCAAGGTCGTCAACGGAGGGGCCAAAATTATCTGTGTAGGACTGAATGGCAGGAGAAGGGAAGACAAAGGTAAGGAAGGAGAAAGAGAAAGAGAAGGAAAAATGAGAAAGAGAAGGAAAAATGAGAAAGAGAAGGAAGAAGAAAAGGAGGTGAAAAGAAAGATTTAGGATAGATTTGTCCTGCACAGAAGCCTCCCCTTTAAGTCGCCTTTTATGATAAGTAGGGGTTAATGCAGAACTAATCTAAGCCTCGTCCCGCAGGGAGCCATTTATATAAATTGGGAATTACATCTTCATCTAAGGTTAGTAGTAATATTAAAATTAATAGGGACATGCTTGTTGAGGCGTATGTTAATAGAAGTTTAATTCCTAATTCTAATGTAATTATTTCTGAGGTTGTGGTATTTATTTAATAGATCTACTTTAAAACAGTGGAGCCAGCTAAAACCATCACTCGAATATTGTGACAACTTCGATAAGTTTGAGAGCAATAAAAACTTTTAAATAAACCTGATGGAGGAATATTTTGGCAGATTAAAATTCATAATTGAATTTGAACAGAATGAAGATTCTGAGACTGTACTAAAGAAACTTAACATCCTACATAATCAGTTTACTTTGTTATTTTTTTAAAAAAACCTAAATATAATGTGACAAGTTGGCCTCAAACTTAGATTGTAGCTCTTGTTGCGACTTATATAAGAATAAAAATATTTGGGAGGGCCAATATTTTAATACGATGAATAGGTGTGGACTTTCTATCCTATTTGATCTAATTTTTAAGTATTGGAAAGCAGAAAATGTTAATATCTGAAAACTACGAATCCAATTTCTTAACAAAACCTAACCAAAAAAATACTATCTGTCTTAAGTAAAACCCCAATTCAGAATGATGAAAGTCTGCAAGGCGCTTTAGAGTATGTGTGCTTGTGTGGCAAAAAATAGCTATATTTTCTTAGTATTATTATTTACCGTCTTACTACCCGCTTGGGTTATACGCTCTTTTCTTAATAGGACAGTAAACATTATGAGCAACATATTGTTAAATAACTCCTGTAAAAAGAAATGATGCTTTAATAGTTCACAAAGATAACAAAAGAAAATGATCTATTTTAGCGTAATTGTTTTAATCCATGAGGACATAACCGTATTTATATTATTTGTGTGATTAAAGTTTTGTAGATTTACTTCAAAGGACCATAAACATAATGAACAACATATTTTTAACAAGTATTGTAGATATTAAAACTAATTTTTTTTTGTCACAATAATAAAAGAAAACCATCCATTTTATATTTTTTGTACATTGTGTAGTTTTGTGTTAAAATTTTTAGGTGACAATAATAAAAATAATATTAAAAAAATATTTCAAATTAAATAAACAGTTTGCCCTGAGGTTTTAAGTGTGAGTGGGAATGTAATTCTGTGGTCACAATCAATTTAATATTCACTTAACATAAAGGTTTTCTCCGTGTTTTTAAATGAAAGCCATCAAGATGTACTTAACTTAACGTTGACGTGGTGTTCACTTAACATAAGTGTTTATCAGGAGAGAACTGTTAGGTTATATTACATTGTACTCACAAGGAATAAAACCAATGTATGGCTAGCAATAACTTACTAAATAAATTTAAAACTGAAGCAAGATATTCATTAAAAAATATATAAAAGGGCTATAAGCATGTTTCTAGGACAAAAACAAGAATATTGACCATTATACATAGTGGCATTGAACTAGTAGGCAGAA
Source organism: Timema bartmani (assembly GCA_902151455.1). Lineage (NCBI taxonomy): Eukaryota > Metazoa > Arthropoda > Insecta > Phasmatodea > Timematidae > Timema > Timema bartmani. The sequence goes on along the minus strand of CABFWB010002660.1, from coordinate 35,037 downwards.
TATGTCTTTGAAATCCAAATGTAATCAACAAGTCTCCTCATTCTTGTAAAAAAACACACTTTGATATCAAGACCATTAAACTTTATCATGCTAGCAACATGTAGCAATAATGCATTTACAATTTTAAATAAACCACAACACAGGATTGCAAAATCAGTGAATTTACTAGTGAAGTGAATTTTGAAAGTTTTACAGAGAGTTTAGTCCATGGACCAAAATGGAATTTAGATACATAGTTAGCAGCAATAGCGATTCCTAAGCATCCCAGAACCAAGTGTGTTCCTAGGCCGATATACACTAGGAACAAAACAAAAATAACCTATGTATAGGCTATTTTTTGGCCTGGGGTAAAACCTTCTATTTTTCCCCTTTACAGGAATGTATACAGGGCAGCTGCATTTATTTATGGGAAACGAGAGAGGACAAAATGTGTAGTTGCCTTGCCCTAGGAAAAATGTAACTTTCAATTTAAAGGTATTTTGACCTTGAACCAAGAAAATTTTTCTCCGCTGTATTATTTTTGTTTGTGTGTGCTGTGCTAAAAAATTTAAGGGGTTCCGTTATGTTGTACAAAACATAAAAAGGTTCTGTGACTAGATTTAATTGGAAAACACTGATATAAGGTATACAAATATTTTGACAGGACAGAAGGATCAATGGGAAGAAGGCACAAGAGCAAGAAAAAGGAAATCACAAAACGCTGTGATAGCACACAGTCAATGTTGTTTTCTTGCTATTGAGTGTAGTGCTATGCTTTCTTTATTACATGTTAACATTCGGCTAGGTGGTCTACCCGTGGCCCATGACGTGTACATGTGATAGTCACAGTTGATATAGGTATGACGTCTGAAAAATAACACCAATTAAAACAAAGTGATGTGTCACTTACTGTTTGCCTCCTAAACGATCTGTTACACTCTGAGCAGTGAAAGGGACGCTCCCCTGTGTGAACGAGGTTGTGGATTTTGAGACTGGAGAGATTTCCACACGATACCGAGCATTTGCTGCACCTGTACCTTTGAATTACAGTCCATTCACAATTACATTATCATAATTACCATCTTGATCTGTATTAACACATACAAATAAAAGTTTTAATTTTTATAATATTTTAGGTTTCTAATGTCTGTATACATAGGTATATTCATAAATAATATATCAATTTTGGAATTCACATTTAATATGGAAACACACCCTAAATTTTTAAATTTAAATAAGCTTAAAAAGCATTTACCTTTTCACTTGTGAGTGAGACTTGAGATGAAATTTAAGTTTTTTAAGGTTGGTAAAGCTTCTATTACAAACTTGGCACTTTCTTTCCACTTCATGCTGGGCTTTGTGTTTCAATGAAGCATTTTTGTTGATGTAAACTTTGTTGCAAATGTTACAGTCCAGCCTGTCAAACAGATCCTCACTGGGTGACGGATTTATGTGTCTATAAAATAATTAGTCAGATTGAAAAAGAATCAAAATATTTTAAAATAAACTGTTGGTTCTTTAAATGTAAAACAAAGGCATTAATATTTTAAAACATAACTCATTGTAGTAAGTTTAACACAATAAACTAATGTAGATTTAAATAGTACACTTAACACTAATCAAACAATCATATAGATGATAAAATTACAATGCATTATGGTGATAATGATTTAATTATTAAGGTGCAAGAATGTATTTTAACTAGTTACAAAATTTCTGCTTCTCAAGTATGAATGCTGTGGAACTTTTCAATAATTAAAAATCATGTTAAGAATGGAAAAGTTATGACAATGACTTCAAAGTTGAAGAACCTTCCTTAGGCAATAACCATATTTTCTGTCATTGACAGTTTAATACAGACTTCCAACAATGTATGAGAAAGACTTCAAATTGATAATGCAGTCCTATTTCATTACAAGTTTTTAGGGATTAAGAGAAGCTTTGGCCTCATACATATTTATAAGTCAAGATGAAGGTTAATTCCCATGAACTGCTTATATTTATCTTAAACAATAGACATAGATACATTGAATATTGATACATTGAGTTGCCAAGGAATGGTAGATTTGTGAACTATTGTTTTTTATTTAAAGATAAAAATCTAACCAAATGTACTGTCAAATTCTTATTGGGCTAGCAAGCAACTATTAGCAAACCAAATTAAGGAGTATATAATTTAAAAACCACAATCAACTCTCACAAATCCAATGCTAGTGAGTAACATTTCCAAATCAAACTTACCCTCTTTTTGTGCTTGAATGTTGAGAATTTATATCAGTAGCAGAGTGCAATACACATACTTCTTTCTGCTGAGATAACATTCCTGAGCTGGGAAAAACCTTTTTGCACACATCAGAGTCCAAGATTTTAGATGAAGGTATCCTATGTATATATTTCAAGTGTCTGAAGAATAGAAAAAAGAATAAGGCCTTCTTGTAATTAGTATCACTATATATAGTACATGTTCATTAATCAACATCAAAATGTATCTCTTTAAAGCAGGTCTGAGTTAATCAGTCAATTGATTTTGTTCAAAATGGAAATATTTTTCTATGCATGAGTGACACTCTTAATTGGAGGAGTGGGGGCAACGCCCACACCCATAATGTCCAGTCAACGGAGAAGAAAAAAAAGGAGATTTGCATACAAAAAAATCAAAGAGTTTTGATATTTGGAAGGGTCATGTAGTGCCAGGTCCTAACCAGTGTTCTAAATTTTCAACCTTGGAGCATTGCCATCTTGAAAGAAATGCCAGCTAAAACAAGATTTTTCAGAATATCTCCTTTCCGATCGGTCCTATGATCATGATAGCTATGATCAATATTATGAATGAGACAATTTCCTACAACCTTTGTCTAAATCTTTTTTTGTTGGTCGAAGAGTTCCAGCTTCTAATGTCTTGAGGTGGAGAAAATTTCGCAAATTTTCGAAATCACTTGTTTCCACCCAAATTTAAGATTATCAATTATTAGTTGCATCTTGACTCTTATAACACAAATCAACTGTTAACCAACTCATTTCTTCACCACCTGAAAAAAGGTTAATGGGCTGTTTTTTAATGTGGTATTCACAGCTACATTTCATCTTATAGAAAATGCAATCTGCTCAGTTTTGATGGTCCAAGTTGACTGACATATTTATTCGTTGCATCTGTGACTATCCCTCGATTCTAAACCTTTGTCATTTCCATATAAGAGTAATGTCACTAAGATGCTTTAAGTTTTTCCTTCTTCTGAGACGTTTAAAACTGTAGCAGTGTTACATCTCACATAAAATTATCATGAGGATATTTTAGTGTGTTAAGAACTTGCGATCGTATGTCATCCAAGCTGCAGCTGCAGCGCGAATGATTTGTAGTCTTTCTTCAGGTTTTTGATATTTATTTTTTCCTCATTCCAGATGCCCAACACTATTTTACATAAAATATTTTGGAAGCCGATAATTGGAAGCTTATTCACTGGTTCAACAAGAAAAATATCATTGATGTACTTCTGTAACAAGCATGCTTTGATTGTTCAAAATATCTTGGCAATAATCCCTTTCAATTTTATTAATTAAATAATTGAGAGTGAATTAACATTCAACATAATTCATGCTTTGGTAACAATAAACCCATCCCATTGCTTCATTTTTTATGCTAACCAATCACTGCACCTTATTTTGTTCAGTTAATGGAAAATTTTACAATTTTTTCGTGCATGTATTATGGTATTTCACATCCACAATGACAAAATCTAAAACATGTTGTACATGTTCAACTATCATTCAACCCCATTTATAGTTGCAGTTCACTGCAACTTTCAAGACGGAGTCTTTGACCAATAGCTTCCTCACTTCTTAGAGTGAATTTTGTACAACCAAATAAGTTTTTTTTTCCTTACAAATTCTACAACTATTTCTTCACTGTATAGGAAGCAATGGTTTTTTAAACCAAACGTTGGTGTAAAACCTTAAAACAAAATCTGTTTTTAGGATGGAGACAAAAGTTAACATTCAATTACAAAACTTGTTCAATTTATCATTTCATGTTGTAACACCTCTGCTTCTTTCTTCGCTTTAAGCAAAAGTGTTCTTTTTACTTCCAATTTCAATGTTTCGTCCAGCAATTTTTTAATTTTTTTAATTTAAGTATATCTTTTATTTTTAAGAGTTTCTATCCTTATTCCAAATTCATTCCTAGCAGCACAAACAATTTTCTTTTAAACGTGTATTAATCACAGCTTGTGAATGTGTGGAATTCCAGGCCTCCACCATGGTTCGAATCCCATGTTAAGCTGTAGGTCCTCCATTTCATCTCACAATAACCCTACCATTACACATTAGCGTAAGTGCATATAAGCTGAACGGGTAGTAAGACACGATGCTGCTGCTGCTGATGATGATTAATAATAATAATAATAATAATAATAATAATAATAATAATAATAATAATAATAATAATAATAATAATAATAATAGTTTTCTTTGAAATGGTCATATTTAGAAGTCATCCAGCTCCAGTGACTTCATCATAGTCAATAACGTCTTGCTTTGATACAAAATCCAAGTAGTCTCGTTTTACAGAATTGGCCTGCATGTTAGAAAATTGTTTCTTGTCTGGTAGGACTTCTAATGCAGAAGTTACCCTACATGTCCTAAAGGTGCCCATACACGAACATTCCCGTCATGATGCCGGGAGTGTCATTCATGGCGTGTCATTTCAAGCATGCCTAGAATTGTTCACATATGTGTCAGGCCGAGATGTTAGATGCTGCAGTTTACTGATATTATTTGTCCTGATAGGTCGTAAAAATGTTGTAATGAAATAGATTTTCACATTTTGTATTATTCCAAATCAAAAGTTCCCACCCATAAGTGTTATAAAATCCTCTCTTCTGATTTTAACAAATCTGGATGGGCATTTTATTTTGTATGTGTTGACAAGACTGTGTCGCTGGCTTAAAATCTTAGCTCCTCTCTGCGTGTTTTGTGAACAAGTCACTCCCAGATATCTTTTCTAGCAGTTGTTTTTCTCTCTCTGCTTTCTAAAAGCTGACGAAATAATGGTAGTGTCTCATGAAATTGGAAGATTCTAGAAGCCTTCTTGTCTGACTATAAACAAGGATAAGGGCTTTTCCAACTTCACCTGGCCTGCAATCCCACTATAGATAGCGCCCGCGATGCACACACATCCAAATTTCAAACTTTAGGCCCGTTACATAGTCGAGCGGACGCTCCGCCCTCCGCTCTCCGCACGCAGATAGTCGAGTCTACACAGTGCCGCGGAGGTTTATCATTTTGTCTTAGAAAATGGATGTATACAGACTGAAAGTATTAGCTGTGTATTACGTGCATAAAATGAGAAAACAACGGAAAAAATAGAAGATACTATGTACACTGATTTGCGTGGAGATAGTGACAAGTTTTTTTAAACTATTCTCGCATGTCAATTAAATCCTTTGATGAACTAATAAGGAAGCTGAAATCCAAATTAAGTGTTTCCAATCTGAACAGGGTATCTATATCTCCAACAGAAATACTTGCTGTCACATTAAGGTAAGTAAAGAAAATCAATTATCACTAAAAAGTTGTGTTAGTAAAATTATTACATTATTATAGATTATTATTACTATTATTATTTTAATGCTCATGATCCTAGCTATTCACTCTTGTTGTGTGATATGAAAGTAGGACCCTAGGATAAAAATGTGTCATATGGTGATACACTGTTTCTTCTGCGTTCGCAAGATTCGCTGATTAAAAGATGAACGTACTGGACGGAAAATTGATTGGTTTTGTTGATAATTGTCATAAATTTGTATGAGTTGCGTAAGTAAAGTATTGGCTATCATTTAGAAACAAAGGGTTATGAAAATGTGAAGGAATATGGAAAAAACTGTCCTGATTTTTAATGCGCATAAGTGTATGCAACACTTCAGATCGAAATTAAAGGTTTTTTTATTGTAATTGAATGTTTTTAAAGTTGGTAATTATGATTTTAGGAAGGCTTGATCTTCATCATCTTCATTTTCTTTACTTTCCTGTAGCATCTTCAGTAAGCTTTTCTCAAATTTGTTACTATTTTTATAAATTTTTGGAGGTGGAGCTTGTTCCCTTTTTTCAAGATCTGTAGATAATTGTGGCTCTTCTTCTTCTTGTATATCATCTTGAGTAGCATATGCAGCTTCCACAGGATTGTCTTGAGATTTGTTGGAAAATTTTTTGTTTGTGTTGCATACTAGCAATCTTTCTAAAAACTGTGGCTGATCATGATAGGAATATTTCGAAACTTTACTGGCAGCTGATCCAGATGTTTTCAGGGTTTTTTAGCCTAAGAGCAGCAGGGTGAGGTACTAATCAGGGAAAAAGAGCATTTTGAACTGCAGAAACGTATGGCCACCATATTGGAAAAATTAGTTTATTTTAATTGTTGTGTGGTTTACCAATTTTGGAGTTAGAACTGTCATTTTAAAGCTTAAGATATTTAAATTCTAGTTATGTTTTTACAAATATATACATATACACTTTCATCTAAAGGGTAACATGCTAGCCCATTTTCATCAAAACCAAATATGGTACAGTTAATTTTTTTTAATTTGAAGATTTAATATGGAACGACCCCCAAGACAAAACCAATCAGCATTTTTAACAGAATAATCTCCAAGTCAAAATAATTCAAAATATTTTCCTCTCTTTCAGGTATCTCGCCACATTTACCTATCTGCACTACTCCTACCGGCTAGGAATTTCAACGATTGCTTCTATTGTTCGACAAGTATTCATAATAATATGGGATGTGTTGAAGACGGAATTTATGCCTGAGTCTTCCTTAACAAAATGGCAAGAAATACGTGATGGCTTTGAAGTTTGTGCTAATTTTACTAATTGCATCGGCGCTCTCAATGGAAAACATATTAGGATAACAAAACCTACTAAGAGTGGCTCTCTCTTTTTGAATGACAAACATTACTTTTCCATAGTTTTATTAGCCATTTGTGATGCAAATTATTGCTTCTCTTTCATCGACGTAGGTGCTTTTGGAAAAAAAAACTGTGATTCAAATGTTTTCAAAAACAGTGTATTTTGGCAAAAAAATCGAGAGGAATAATTTAGGCTTGCCTGAAGCAAGGCTTTTACCTAAAACGAGCGAACAAATTTTACCCCATGTCATCGTAGCAGATGAAGCGTTTGGCATATCTCAACATGTGCTTAGACCTTATGCAAGAAAAAAATCTAAACTAGAAGAAGATGTTCGACTATCAACTCACTCGTGCTAGAAGGTATATCGAGTGTGCCTTCGGAATTCTTAGCAATAAATGGAGGATTTTTCATCGACCTATGAATGTAGATGTCAAACTCGCAGCATCCATTGTCAAAGCATGTTGTATTTTACATAACTTTGTACTGGTCAGAGATGGTTATGATTTTTAACACACCCTCACGGTGGTTGGTTTGGAAGATTTGGAGACATCTGCTCCATTCATAACATCATGCAATTCCATTAGAGACAGTTTTGCAAATTATTTTGTGTGTAAAGTTTCATGGCAGGATTCTTAAATTCATTAAAAAAATGAACTTAGCTAAAACAGGCTAAGTATATTTAGTGAAAATATTGTGGTATAATTTATGCAGTGTGTAATTATGATTCCAAAAATTGCTTTTATAAAAAACATTTTCAACATTGGTAAAGTTAATACTAATCAACATAGATTACGTAATAAAATATTAGCTGCAATAAGTTAATGAACAATTATTGAACAACACTACTTAGTATTAAAATCTTACATTAATTAGTGATGTTATTATCTTTGAAATTAATAGCTGTACCCCGGTGAAAATATTGGATATTAATCATGGAAATAAAACAATCCATTCCCAAATTTTGCCTCACAGTTTTTAATTAAAAATCAAATAAATGGCTTGGTAGAACTCACTCAATTTTTTTTTGGTTTCTCTGTCGATTTCATCAAAATTTGGAATAAGCTTGTCACATATTTCTTGCCAGGCACGTGTTCTTAAATCCCAGTTTTTATAATTGTCTTGAGATGGATCCCACAAATGAGGTCTTATTTTGACGACTATAATTAACAATTCAGTGTCGATATTCATATTCATGTTGACTGAACAATGCACACTTCACAAATGGAATGATCCGTCGCGCAGTTGTCCGCTCGACTATGCAAGCTACAACCTGTTCAATGGATATAACTCACGCGGAGACGGAAGGGCCATGCGGAGGGTTCTTCCCCGTGCGGGCCACTCCGTTGAACCGTGTAAAGTCACTATAGAACAAGGTAACTTATCCGCGTGCGGAGAGCGGAGCGTCCGCTCGACTATGTAACGAGCCTTAAAGCTGTCGCGTATTAAAAACATCTTATTTCTTACTGTGTTTCTGGATAATTGAGTGTCATTCTATTTGAATAAATCAAACATAATTTATAGAACTGAGCTTGCATTATAAAATAGACCTGATGTTCAAATGGTGTAAAACTAAGGTTACAAATAATTATTATTAATCCCATGGCAAACAATGAGCAGGTATGAAAAGAGAACCCAAGAAAAGTAACTTAAGTCTTGATTTCAGGCGAGTAGGTGTGAGGAGAAGAAAGCTAACGCTTCAATTTAGCTTTCAATGTGGAGGCACACAAAATAACTTCACAATGTCAAAGAAAAGTGCTGCATGCTGTGATTTTGTTATTGGCAGATAATAAATATGGTAAAGAGAAGCAGAAAAAAGGGTGGACTTTATGGTCAAAACATTGGTTACAGCAAAGACACAAATTTTCTAATATTAATCTTTTGTATGAACTCGAACTAAACTCCAAAGATGACTATACAAATTATGTGTGTAATAGATCTAAGTGTTTTCAAAGGCTTTTGTTGCTCGTTGCTCCTTCGATTTACAAACAGGACACAGTGATGAGAGATGCAGTTGCAACAGAGGAAATAATGATAACCACGCTCAGGTTTCTCGCTACAGGGAAATCCTTGAAAGGTCTGAAGTTTTCGACGGGTATATCTTCGCAAGTTCTCGGAAAGCTCATACCTAAGACATGTGTTGGAATATTTAAGTGCTGAGAGAGGAGCATATGAAAGTAAGAAGTACAAGTAGCATAGTAATACTACAAATAAGAAATGTAATGTATTTTACAAAATACATGTAATTGTAATCAAACAAAATGGTAAACTGGAGTAAAATTACAATAGTTTACAAAGATCATTTTTACAGAATTTACTTTAATGATTTATTTTCCATAATATATAATAATAATACTTTCAGATGAAGTTGTGGGGCTCACTGTGCATGCACCTAAAAATCTGTTCATACACGGTCAGTTTTGGCATGTCGTCACTCCGAAAAATCAACAGGTTGGATTGTTCATTCCTGGCATGAAGTGGCGTGTCAAGCCATCATATTTGGCGCGAATCACCCCACACAAGGTCAGTTTTGGAATGAAGGGTTGGACTGATACTATACTCTTGGGATTATGCTGGGAATGATTGTGTATGGGCATCTTAAGAAACGGATTAGTCATAATTGCAGGAGAGAGACAACTGGCACCTTTGACAATTTTGTAGGTGAAAGGACATTTATGTAAGAGTTTGTTGCAGAGATCAACTTAGGAATTTTTGACAGTTACCTCTGAACAGAAGATCTTAAAGTCTTTAATGCCTTTCAATGATGCTGATGCTGCAAATCCAATATCTACAGTATGGAGTGATTTCATGTTAGACTGTTTTTTCAAATCAATGGCTAACAATTTTTTTTAAACATTTGTTGAATTAATTAATAACTAACCAAATAAGTAATTAATACATTTTATAATTCTGTTCATCAAGTGCTCAAGTAGTTTACTTAGATCTACAAATATAAATATAATTGATTGCTCTGATATTCAGTGATAAATTTCTCCAACTCAAGTGAAACTGACAGCATGAATTCCAAATTTGCTATTAAAAGTTCATGCTTCACAAAGTTACTTAATATTATAAAATGTATTAGATTTTGGAGGGTTCTTGTTATAAGAATGAAAATACTTGTTTTTTAAATAAGGCAGTAATAACATTGCTCGCTCTAACAACTTTGAGTTCTCTATCCATCTAACAAAACAAAACTTCATTGGGATAAAATATGTGTGCTATTCTTTGGTAGTCTGCAGGTCTCATTGGAAAATATTTAAATAAATAATATAGTGAGCGCAAAAATTGGTTAATAGCCCAAAATTAAGTTAGCATATGCAGTTTTGTAGGCACTATGGACAATGTGTAGAAAACAAGTTCCAAATTCCAGCAACTCAGGATCTTGTGGAAAATTTCCCTTCAAATAACTTTTGAGATCATTTCAAAATTTGAGGTTTACATTTGGCCCATCCATAGAAACTTTAAGCATTTCTTAACCCTTTTAGTGCCACGCCTATTCCAGAATTCGCGCGCAAAGAGTTCCAGAGTTCTGTTAGGTTTTGTGTGCGAAGAATGCCACAGCTATTTCCTCATTTTCGCAAGGGTTTACTAGAAAATTCACCAAACCTTTATTTATGAAGCTATTATTTTGATATTTCTATCATTTTAATCAGTATGTAATGTTCCTTAATAATAATAAATTAATTAATACAATTTAATTAAAATTATTTAATTTCTAAATTTTAAATTTAAATTTTAATTCTTTTCAGAACTCGTGCTAATTAACATATTTAAAAAAATGTATATAAATTTCAATATTATTTTGTTGTTGTGCATTTAGTTTTTACAAGAAATTAAAGTTTTGAATATATATGATTATAAATAGTAATTACAGAAATTTTTATTTGATATCCTACATCAGATATTTTTGGGCCATTATTGCTCACCTTACAGCAAGATTTATTATATTGCTTACCTAGTGAATAAATATTTAGGCCTACACCTAAAGAATGCGTTTTTTAAAAAACCTTTATAATGAATTTATTTACATTGGTAGAGAAATCTTTTCATTCACACGATATAACATGAAAATCTAAATAGTATATTTTTCTAAACTCATATCAATTTAAGCCATAAATTTGAAAACTGTTTACAAGACTGTTTACATCAGTATGAATGTGAGCTACAATTATGTTTTTCCATGCAGCTCGTATGTAAATATGAGTTGCACTTAGCACATTGAGTATGTGACCGTGTAATTGTAAATGTACTAAACTCCCAGTTCCAATAACAACTATTTACGGTTGATTTTTGTTGCCATCCTTATATAAAATAATAGAGGGAAATTTTCTCTTTTCAGTGATATATGATACTACTACACTATCAGATAAAGCGAGAACTAGTTCAAATCTGGAGAGCCGACCTCGTTGGCTCTGGCACTTTTAACGGTAGTAGGTGGAGCCGATCAAATTGGTTCGTGGCACTGAAAGGATTAAAGATCAAAATCCTCTACTTTTAGTGCAGATATAAAGTTCATGAATAAATGTTGAGCTGTTGTATGACCTAAAAAGCAAGATGTTAAATATCTTGTGTGAATTTCATTTTCATTTCAGAAGTGAACAACAATATCCACCTATATCTTCAAAGCCACAGTATTTATGCTCTCATCAAATGAGATGCAGTAAAATGGGCATTTATTCAGTGGCGTATTCTCTGGGTATGCTAGTCCTGCGCCACATACCTGTAATGATATGGCCTAGTTTTTAAAAAAATTCAATGTCTTTGCTGTGTAAATACTAATGTTTAAATTGTTAATAAATATACATGTAATGAACTATTTATTTAAAACTAATATTGGCTCATATTCCAAGAATACTGTGTTTTAAGCAATTCTTCTTCCAAAAGGCTCTACTTAACACAATAGAAAACCCAGGGCTTGCTGCTTGAAAACCGCAAGGCAAGCTAGAGAGACTCTAATGACCTTGCCCAATGTCTAGGGGTTGCAACACATTTCCTTTCCGCTCACCGACAAGTCATTGGCCAATGAGTTCGGGTTTTTACACCCCAGGTTCATGCTGTTCATGTATAGCAAGCAAAGCATTGTGCCAACTATTGAAAAAAGATTCAAGATCACAATGTTTATTTATTAATCTAATTTAGTATAGTTTAAGTAAAATTACATAAAATATATAGATAAAATTAATTGTAAAATAATACTTATTGTACGTAACAAAGTTTAAATTATACACTAATTAATTACATTGTGTTATGTTTATGCATTCTAGTCACATGTATTATCATGTATTTGGCAAACATATTTAACCACGCTTTTAAAGTTGGGCATGTCAGCACTGGTGGTGGAATAAAGAAGGGGGAGGGTGGTGAGGAGGCTACTTTAACCGTAGTTAACACAAATTCTTGTTTTTCTTTAGTAGAAAGGATTTGTGGAGTTTTACTAGTGTTCGTTTAGTTTTTGTTTTACATTGTTGACTTAATTATTAGTCATTGTGATTTTATATAATTATGTATCAAAGAATCCCAAAAGTCAGGAGTGTAGTTTCACCATTTCAAGATATAAATAAAAGGTAAAATAAAATTGTGCCGACACTACGTCATCGGACGCCCAGTCTTTTCCATAAATCTCCGTGAGAGTGCCTGACCGACCGACTCACAGAAGGTTTTTTCACGTGGGGAAAAAGTAGTTTGGGTAGTTGACGTAGGGACTTAATATGATGTATGTAGAGGAGTCAGAGTTGTTCTGTTAAGTGAAGATGGTGAATTGACACTCCCTAACTGTTGGGGAAAATCAGTGTTGACCACTCTAGCTCATTTGGGCAACAATAAATTCAATGTTTTGGGGAAACTTGTGTTTTATTGAAACGAGTGACCCATGTTATTTAGAGTAGTATTTTCATATAATTTACTTACAGTCAGTGGGGCATCCTGCGATTTGCTTTGGGGAAGGCATTCAATCTAGACTGTAACAAGAATGACATTTTGACAGAGACCGGGTTTGGGGTTGCACAGTTCCCTAACCCCTGAAGGCTGAGAGTATTTATGAATATTAAATGCTTTTACAGGGTGTCCAGCCAAACTATATTTTAAAATTCCCTGACTTTTTCCAGGTTTTCCAGAGCCAATTTACAACTTTTCCAGTCCCTATATTACAAACACTATTTTATTAAGATCACAACTTGATGACATAATATTTCTAAACAAATACACACTCTGAAATTGTGACACTCTATGAAGGGTTACAGCCTAAAGTCATGGGCTCTTGGGTAGAGCAATCTGAGTTAAATTTCAGTGAGATCATATTGAAACATTAAAATAGTGCTTTGCACAAATAGAGTTTAAAAAATAAATATGCTAAGTAGAAGGATGGAAAGATGGATGACACACAAAAATCCCATGTTGACTTTGAGAATTAAAATTAGTATGTTCAAATGTGTTAAAAGAGATTGTGATGTGTATTAAATCGTAGAAAAAAGTAATGTTGATTAGTGTAAATAAAATTTTAGTTTTTTTTAGTGACTATGTGAAAATTCCAGAAATTTAATTAAATTCCCTGACTTTTCCATTACTTTTCCCTGACCAAGCAAATTCACTGACTTTTCCCTGTTCTCCAGGTTTTCCAGGTCGCTGGACACCCTGTTTTAGAAATTATTTGAAGTTGTTTTATAGTAATCAAGAGATTTAAATAATGTAAATGGTATCAGAGCTATTATTTGTGAGTTTTTTTATTTAGTTAATTTTGTGTGTAACGTTAAACCTTTTGAATATTAGGCTTAAGTCAGAAGTCTGGTCTTAAAATGTATCCTATACATTTGACACATCTTCAATGTTAAATATTTTAGTTATACTTCATACTATTTAAATTTCTATTAAAATTATTTGTGGTGTTGGGGAAGGTGGGGTCAAATACCCTGTTTGCCCCTCTCCCCCTTGGGTGCGCCACTGCTTACAGCAAAATATATGTGTAAATGTTTTAGCAATAGACCAATGATGTAGAAAAAGAGTATTAATAGGAGATAGTCTCCCCTATGTTAGTCAGAGTTTACGCATCTAAATAGCTTCTGGAGCATAAGTTCTCAAGTTTGGAGACTAGTTTGCTTCCAAGCAGCAATGTGTGAAATAAGTTAGGCTTTAAGAAATAGTTTAACTGCAACGTGAGTTGGACAATCCACTTGATTCCCTCCCACCAAGATCTGATGGATGCTTGATCCATGTACTACTACATTTTACTCTTATTATGATTTTTTGTTTTGTGTATTGCTAACTGTGGGCTTTTAATTACACTAGGCTAATTGATTAGGATCTGTTTCTCTTATGCATTCAGAAATTTGCCCATACCACTCTTAGCCCTGACATTAATATTTACTTAAATTTCTAATCATGTAGATATTGCGATGATCTGCAGTGTATTTAGTTTTGATGTTTCATTACAATTTGATGACCGCCTTTGTAGTCTAGTGGTCAGACGTTTTGGCTAAGAACCCAGAGGTCCCGGGCTCGATTCTCGGCACTTCAAGATTTTCTGAGAAATCTTTCCAGATTATCTGGGAAAGCAGTGGGTCTGGAACGAGATAGACTCAGCCTTGTGCAGATAAATGAGGAGCTACTCGAATAAAGAAGTAGCGGCTCAGGTATAGAAAGCTGAGTTTAATGGCTGAAGGTATAATTGTGCTGACCATTTACACCCTCTATCCGCAAGAGTTGGCACTAATTCGCCAAACAGTTTGGTAGTCACTCGGAAGGTATAGCCTGAATGCAGACTAACACCATGGAGTTACTTTTATTACATTTTGATGGTAATCATTGCTACGAATAAATCAAAAAGTGATAATATAGGATAGAGCGGCACAAAATTTCCTAAGATTACATACAGTTAAGGGGAAATCATAAATGTTCGAGAACCATTGTTCTTCAAATATTTCCCGGGGAATAATCCCTTGACGTTCTTGGAAAGTGGTGGTTAAGGGTCCTCGGCTCCCAAATACCCCCTTTAACTTTTAGAGTACAGCATACCTAAACATTTTCTCAGAATACACCACTGCATTTCTTGCCAATATTTGCAAGCTCACTTTTTTAAAAATGGACCTAGTCCATTCACAATGACATCAAAGTTTATCTTTATGCATTTGGAATCTCTGGGCAATATAAATATCAGAAAACAATACTTTGAAAATATCACTTCAAGCAGACTTATAGCAAAAGAATGTGTCATTATTTGATTAAAAGCCTACAATAGTTCATCATGAGAAACTTAATCTTTGACAAGGAAATTCTGAATAAGACAGCTAAGTTTAGTTTTGAGTTACAAAATTACTTCATGATCATTAGCACTAAAATGTACACCTTCACCATGTAGTCTACAGATGACACTGCATTTTTGGCTGCAAGGCCCAAGTCAATATTTTTTTTGCTCCCACTAGCAGCTTTCATTCTGTCAATATGCTTCTTTCCCTTGACATGAGATCGGATTGAAGATACTCATGTGTTACTTATATCAAAGTTAGTTTTACACAAAGAACAATGGCCTTTAGTTTAATCACAATCCACTCTTTGGGGCCACAGCCAATCTGTAAACACTATACTGTTCAATCAATCATCCTTAAAATAAGTTTTATCCCTCGAATTTACTAATTTCTTCTTATACACAAAGGTAACAAGATGAACACAAGCGCTCTACAGAGTACTCACATCAGCCAAGCTTGCAAATTGTACAGTTTTTTGGGGGGAACTGAGAGAAAGGTGTAAAGTGAATAACACACCAAAGAGGGTACTGAGCCAATGGAATGCTAGTCTGGTCAAAACAATTATTTATTTCTTTCTCTAGCATAAAGAGGGGGGTTAGAGTAGAGACTAAGAAGAGACAAGGGACACAAGCATCCCCACGGCAAGATCATATACAAGGTCAACTAGCTATGTAGCAAACAAGAGACTAAAGGGAGAATTTTCAAGGTGTCATCAAACTGTCAGTAGTGTTCAAACAATAAATAGCAGGGGTCTCAAAATGTTGATGCAAACTGCCATAGCCAACACTTCCTTCAATTAAAAGAGGCTTGGTATTTTTCCAGTATCTGATTCAAAATTCAAGTATATAGGCCCTATCATGGGTGTTGCACAAAATATATTTGGGGGGGGGGTAGGGCGAGTGGGGTAAATAGTGTTTTTCCCAACTCTAAGCATTTTTAAATTATAAAAATTCCCAAGTGGCAAATGAGAGTACAAGGGCAATGTTGAGAACATGGGGTGGGGGGAGAGCAGGAGGCTCCCAGATAAAAAAAAATTGGGGTGATAATCAAACATTTTCAACTGTAAAACAAAGCAATAAAAAATTGAATTTATCGATACTCCTGCAGTATTTTGATACCTGTCTACAAATGTCCTGCCTCATGGAAGTTGCCCTAAAATGTTAATATTGGTATGTTAATAAACTATTCAAAACATATTGTAATTTAGTGCGTGAGGGTAAATTATGGTAAATTCGAAATCAGCACTCTCGACATGGTTATACGAAATTTCATGCAAATCGAACACAAAATAACAAATTAAAAAATATATCCCAAATTTGAAAATGTTAAAGGGTGAAAAAAAATTATAAGAGTTGTAACAATGTAACACAGCCCTATTACTCCTCTTCCTTCATAGTTTCTCTGAGGTACTATTTAAATTGCTTTCATGAAAGCCTATTTTAATAAACAATGAAATAAGATACATCAGTTCAATTCAAACTAGTATGGATCCCTAATTAAGGCATTGGCTGTACAACATATGATAATTTGAATCATAAAACTGTGACAGTCTAGCAGCCACAAAAGTCACAACTAAAAACACTAAACCATAAACAAAACATTGGCTGACAATGCCAACACTTCAAGCATAGCTGGCTGAGTGAAATTTTGCTACTGGGCAGCTCATGTTCCCTTATGATTCATTTCCATAACGCATTCGGCATACAATGACTGGACGTTGTATCTGCCTACTGACAACGGCGCCACTAGACTACTTGATTAAGCTTTCTACAAATTACTACAGAAAGAATCTCCTTTCAATGATTTTTGAAGTTGGGATTTTTTTTTGTAGAATAGAGATCAACAGTTGGGAAAATTTAAATTTGTCTGTACAAGTCTGTGGTTAAGGACTTTCATAATAGAAAGTAATGGAGTACAGAATAAGCCTAGAATTTCCCAACTCCAGATCTCAAATCTCACAAAATTCCCAACTTTCAAGTTATTAGCCAACATTGAAGGGGGGTGAGAGCCCCAACCCCAGCCGGTGCGACGCCCCTGGGCCCTATACAGTATTTTCTGTATCAAAAATAAAATCAAGTCTATTTTCAGTATTTCCTGTATTTGTAGACACCCTGGAAGTCTCATAGTAGTGTGCAAATGAGTGTAAAATGGTTGGTAATAGTTTATATACAATTATTAATTGAAAATCTTAAAAAAAATTAGGAGAGAAACATGTGTTTTCAAAAATTCACAGAATATTCTCCACTTTTAGTCACTAGAGGTCTGAAACTATTCAACCTACAAAATAATGTTTTAAACAACCATTGTAGGAAATTATTTCTTTTACATTATTTAAAGTAGCTATTTTTATTGCAGGACCGATTGGAAAGGAGAAAATGTGAGGGTAAAAAAAGATTTTGGTTGGCGGCATGAGCTAAGTATGCCAAGGTCAAAAATTCAAAAAATTATTTAGGAGCCGGAAGTAAGTGATTCTTTCAAATACCAAAACTTCGTGATTTAGTCCAAAAAGGGATGAGGTTACTGGGGAGTGGAGAAGGTTACATAATAATGAGTTACATACCCTGTACTCATCACAAGACATTATTAGAATAATCAAGTTTTCTAGATTATGGTGGGTAGAACATGAAGCGTGAATGGGAGATTCTAGAGCTGTGCTCAAGGCAATATTTAGAAAGCCCAATGGGAAGACCTTTAGATGCAGATGGGATGGTAACATTAGAATGGACCTGAGGGAGAAGGGAAGTAATGAGGTGGACTGGATAGAGCTAGCTCAAGATAGGGATACTAAGCATAATTTTTTAAGTGCAGCAATTAACTTTCAAGTTCCTAAAGCCATAAAGTAAGTAAGTGTAAGAATAAGCTAACGGCTAAACAATACTTTAGCCTAAGAGACCAGGACAAGGTGAGTGAAATTTTAAAGATTAACCCAAGATTAGAGAGTAGAAAACCATAAAGTAGGAAAAAAAATTAGTCTTCCCAGGCTTTGTGGGATAGCCAACAAAAAAAACTTATCATGCTAACTAACATATATTTATTTGACAGATACGTGTGATAAGGTGTGTGTTGGATGTCACTTATCAGATGCTTTAGAAATATACAATCGATTGAAACAAGGATATTACTTTTTAATCTAGCCTTAGAATAGGCTATAAGGGTAAAACTAATGCAAGAGAATAGGGAAGGCTTGACACAAAATGGTACAACACAACTATTAGGATATGCAGATGATTTTAATTTGTTAGGGAATAGTAAGGCAAGAAATGCAGACATTTTAGAAGAGATCAGCAGGGAAATAGGTTTAGAAGTGAACGCTGAGAAGACTAAGTACATGATCACACAGAGAACACAGATTGAGGAGAATTATTTAGAGATTACTGCAAACAACATGTCATTTGGTAGGGTTAACGAGTTCAAATATTTAGGAACAATTAACTAGTAATAACAATGTTAAAGTGGACATTAAGAAAATAATAGAGTCGAGAAGTGCATGCTATTTTTCATCCAGTAAGTTGTTAACATCTCGCCTGGTGTCAAGAAATGTAAAACTCAGAATATAGAAAACAATAGTCTCACAGATTGTTCTTTATAGTTGTGAAACGTGGTCTATAGCCTTGCATGACAGTAAGAAAATTAGGGAGTTTGGAAAGAAGGGACTTAGGAAAATACGTGGTCCAAAAAGGGATGAAGATATTGGATTCTGAAGGAGGTTACATAATGATAAGTTACATGCTCTGTTCTCATCACCAGACATTATTAGGGTAATCAAATCTCCCAGCTTAAGGTGGGTAGGGCATACAGCTCGAAAAGAAGTAATAAGAACTGTGTTCAGAGTATTGATTGGTTAACCTAATGAAAAAAGAACAGTGGGAACAATGTATGGAAATAGAAAGGTCACGCTACTTGGAGGAATTTGATGTCATTGGTTGCATCACCTAGAACAAAGCAATTATACTTGAATACGAAAGGAGTCAAACACATATATTTTAGAGTAATGATGTTAGATGAACATTGGTGTAAAATTTAAAGGTTTATTTATTACTAAGTTTCAAAATTTTACCTAATTTTTAACAACATAGTTTGTCTGACATATAGTTTTGTGTACTGAATGGGTAATATCACAAGCTCAGTCAATCAGATATCTTTCTCCATCTGGCGCTACCTTCTATTCACTTTATATTGAGTGGAAACACATAGACGGATAGGAGGCTATTAATAGATAAATGGACCTGAAATAAATAAGGTATTATGAGGTGGGCTGGATAGAATTAGCTCAAGAGAGGAATAGGGGCTTACTTTTGTAATTATGGCAATGAACTTTCGAGTTCCTAATCCAAAAGAGTAATTAAATA
Source organism: Timema bartmani (assembly GCA_902151455.1). NCBI lineage: Eukaryota > Metazoa > Arthropoda > Insecta > Phasmatodea > Timematidae > Timema > Timema bartmani. The sequence continues at coordinate 15,572 of CABFWB010002660.1, read as the reverse complement.
AGTGAGATAAGCTGGAATGCTGGTCTTCCGCTACAGAATCAGTAATCATTTCTTGATTCTTAGCAATTTTTTCACTTGTTTATTTCTATGCAAATGCTGATGTAATTCCCTAAAAGTCACTTCCTTTAATCTATGTTCATAAATGAGTGTAGGTTGTAGATAGCTTAAATAGATAGTAGAGCACATAGCACAAACAAAATGATTTGTCAATATATGTGTCATGTAGGAGTTGTATGCCAAAGAAGACACTGACCTCAACAAGCATTTCTTAACCAGCACCTATAATATTATTAATATATATATATATATATGTGCATGATAATAATAACAATAATAATAATAACTCTAGCAGCACTGGTAATAGTTCTTTTAATATTTTGAAGACTTCCCTTAAAAGAACACAATTAAAAAAATACCTGTGGAATGGTTTTTTGTGCATGAACTTGCGAGGACATTGTGCACAAGAGTATGGACGAGGAATGGTATCCACCTGTAAAAAAATTATCTAGCAGTATAATAATGCACAAATGGCTTAAATAATGTTTGTTTATTAGACAAGGTCCAAGCCATATTTTAATTTTTTCAAAGGCCACAGCATATTTGAATGTAAACAAATTGATAATACAAAAATAATACACACCTTATGAACCAAAAGCATGTGATAGTTGCGCTTTCCTTTAGTGGCAAATTTTTTCAGACATATGATGCATTCCAAACTATTTCCACCATTATTCTTACTGAAAACAATATTCTTATCTTCTGTGTCAGCTCCAGAGTTAATCTTTTCTGTTTTCAAATGTGTAACAACATGTCGACGAGTCATACTCACAGATTTACTTCTTCGTCCACAAAATACACATGTCCGATTACGTGGGTGAGATTTATTGTAATGCTCCAGCAAATCTTTTGTGGTTTCTATGCCCACTTTGCAAATGTGACAAGACATGTCATATTTATTTGCCCACGACACATGTTTTGGTACCAAATTTATGACGTGTGAAATGGACGAAACCATATTTTCAACACAATCCAAAATCTCAGAGTCACTATCAAAATACTTAGTCTTCAATAGCACAGAATTAGTTCTATTATTATAAAAATTCAATAATGCTTCTAAATTGGATTCATCTTCATCAAATTTATTCACATTTTTCATAAACAATTCTAATTTTTTATTGCCATGTCCGTTCATATGTTTTAGAAAAATAATGTCATCCTCAAACACTAGACCACAGATGTGACATTTAACATTCAAGTGATGGTGCATGTGGATGACCAGAGAAGTCTCATTGTAAAATCGTTTCCCACAATATTCACATTCATTTGGTTTTATCAGCTTCATATGGTCATTAAAGTGCATCTGACAGTGATACTCAGAAGCAAACTTGGAAGAACAGAAGTGACAAGAGTAAATGTTTTCATGTTTGCGTTCATGAGCTTTCTGTTCAATAGTTGTGTTACAATCCATGAAACAAACTTTACAGATCATGTCTGGATACTTAATGTCATGAACTGAAAATAGGTGGAATTGCAATTTTTGTGGACAGACATATTTCTTTCTACAAACAAAGCACTGAAAAAAAAGAAAGTTTTAATTCATCAAATAAATTATCATTTATTCTAATGAATTGAATGTTATGAAAGACCAACATGATAGACTATACATAGCAGATTAAACTCATTAAATTTTAGAGAGCCAATGAATGGTAGGCCCACCCATAACCAAACTCATGGTTTTGGGGTTTTTTTCTAGACAGAATATTAATATTCTTTGATTATTTTTATGAACAAAATAATATGACAAATTGACTAGTACGTTGCGGTACTTAAATATTTTTTTAACAAAATAAAATAAACAATTCACCTAAGAAACGTGATATCGGCTATGGTGTCTACTCAACTTGACCAATGAAATCCCCGACCTTTTCCCTGATTTTCTCTAATCATTTTCTAAAATTTTCGACTAAAAAGTATGTCACATCCTTCTAACTCCCCACCCCCCTCGTTTTTCTATTAATCATTTTTTATGAATAGTAATAAGTTTTAAAATGTAAATAAAAATGTTTTTTTTAAATTTTTATAACATTGTTTACTAGGAATTAAAAATATATTACACAGCTAAACAAAAAAATGACAGTTTGAATCTCATTATAATTTACTGATTTAATGATTATTGTATTTCATATTTTGAGTAAAACAACATTTTCCCAGATTTTTATTGTAATTTACCAAATTCCTGACTTATTCCCATTTTTTCCTGATCACCTCAAATTCCTGGCTAATTCCTGTTTTTTCCCGGATGGTAGACACCCTGTATAGTCTCCCAAACTAAATGTATCATTTTATAAAGAGGCAAATACTTTCTAATATGACCGCAATTATTTATTTATCGTAGCAAACACAACTCTTTCAAAGGAATACCTTTTGTTCTTTTATTTTACTTAAAATATTTTTAGCACTGCATATTACTAGCTGTTAAGGTTACACGCATTGAAAAAAAATTTCTAATGATCTGAGAAAACACAAAGTAAACTATCACACACAGACTATAGATCACAACTGGGGAGTGGTAGTGAACCTCACAAAGAAATATATCAGAATTACATAACTTAGTTGCTTATTTTTGTGGGAAATAAATAATTTAGCTGCATTAAAACTGTTTATTACTATGGTTCGTAATTGACAAACTTAGCATATAGCCTTTCATGCATAAATAGATTAAAATTTCTACTAATAATAAAAAAATAAATTAAAATTTCTATTAATATTGAAAAGATAAATTAAAATTTTGAGTAATATTGATCAAGTGAACAATTTAATTTTTGTAGAAAAGACTACATAATAAGCTTAGACCATATACTAAAAACAATCATGGGTCGACATTATGATGGAAATAACATCAGTCAACATAACAAATGATAGGCCCTACTGTACAGTCAATATTTGCAATTCTATGTTTCGGGTAGAGAATGTTTATGGATTCTTTTGAGATTTTTTTTTTTTACAAAAAACCCTTGGAGTGTTATTTATTCACTCCGAGATTTTACCCTGGATAAAATACCTAAAGCAAACCAGAGTGAAAAACCATCGAAATCCAGAGAAAACCAAGCTCTGGGTTTTTCTCTGGTTTACCATCGATTATGAAACAACCAACGTTTTGTTGGTTCTCTCTGGATCTCTGGTTTACTCTGGAATGGTCTGGAGACTCTGGGATGTTCTGGAATGCTATTACCTGTATTATCTGGTATTACTCTCTGGAATAGTCTGGGTTACAATGGTATTCTCTGGTATTTTACAATGGAACGGTCCGGTTTGCATTAGGATGCTGTGGTATTTTACTCTGGTATAGGCTGGTTTTCTCTGGGATGCCCTGGTATTTTACCCTGGTTTAGGTTGGTTCTCTCTGGGATGCCCTGGCATTTTACTCTGGTTTAGGTTGGTTCTCTCTGGGATGCCCTGGTATTTTACTCTGGTTTAGGTTGGTTCTCTCTGGGATGCCCTGGTATTTTACTCTGGTTTAGGTTGGTTCTCTCTGGGATGCCCTGGTATTTTACTCTGGTTTAGGTTGGTTCTCTCTAGGATACCATGGTATTTTACTTAGGTTTAGGTTGGTTCTCTCAGAGATGCCCTGGTATTTTACTTAGGTTTATGCTGGTTCTCTCAGGGATGCCCTGGTATTTTTCTTAAGTTTATGCTGGTTCTCTCCGAGTTGCCATGGTATTTTACTCTGGTTTATGCTGGTTCTCTCTGAGTTGCCATGGTATTTTACTCTGGTTTAGGTTGGTTCTCTCTGGGATGTCCTAGTATTTAGCTCTGGTTTAGGTTGGTTCTTTCTCGGATGCCTTGGTATTTTACTCTAGTATGTAATTGATGGTGTTAGGTACAACACTGGGGAGTGGTAGTAAACCTCACAAAGAAATATATTATAATTACATAACTTAGTTGCTTATTTTTGTGGGAAATAAGTAATTTTAGCTGCATTAAAAATGTTTATTACTACGGTTCTTACTTGACAAACTTAGCATATATCATACACCCGACAGAGATTTCTAAGAAAAAATTAGCTATTACAATAGTTGATAAAACTTGTACTGTGGATGTTTAAAAAGGATGCACTGGTAATTTATAAATATAGCTCAACAGTTTTCAATCATCTATACATTTTATACCCAAGATTGACCAGCTTTTATATGAATCGCGAGCTATTAATTTGATATTGCATTTGATTGTGTTGTGACGGCAATATGTGTGTTGTTGTCAATTGTTTGTGTGTTCTTTTACTTTTGCTGAGATTTTTATATTTTTATATTTTGTTTCCTATTTGTCACTCATTTTGAGAATGACCCATATACAGAGGGATGGTTTATTCTACATTGTTCACCCCATTCTTTTAACTCAAATGTGATGGCATTTCATATAAATTGAATCTTCCTCGCCCCTTATTCACTAGCGTGATTAAAATCTATATAGTCCAGACATGAAGTAAGACGCACTGCAAAAACAAAAGTATAGAAAATATCCAAGCATACTTTTTCTATAGACTGTGGCCTGCAACATGCACTGATATGATGAATCTGGCCCTTCGGCTGGTTTGAGTTTGAGACCAATGACCTAGGGAATTATACAACTGTGTTTAGTTCCTAATTCATGTTTTACCACCCTCACCATGTTAGGACACTCCAACAACAGAGTTATTTGTGCTCAAATAAAAAAAAATTGGTGGTTATTGACAATGAGCTGATCTATCAATAGTTGAGTACTCTTCCTCATTTTGACACTATAAATACAAATAACAATGAAGAAGTAGACTAGGCACAAAATATGGTTATGTAAAGCCGAAATCTAGCTAGTAAGAAGTACCTGTTAGATACAAAATTTAAAAAATAGTTAATATTATGTATAGATTTTCTTTAATATGTATACTCTGTACCAATTAGATAAAATTTAAAAATTAGTGTACATACTGTATACATTTTCTTTAATATGTAAACTCTTAAATTTGTGATTGTAAATATTGCATTTGTAATCTATATTCATGGAACTGATAAGTAAAACCTTCACTTTCAAACTCCTTTTGGTATACATTTGTTTTGTCCCATCCTTAATGAAAACAAGACGAAAGAATATTCCTTTAATTGTTTCAGGCAAATTAAGTATGTTTCAATAAAATCTAATATTATTAGAGTATATTATATGCATACATAGAAATTAGTGTTCATACTTGGCAATGAATACAGTAGGCCTAGTATGAAGATAAATAATAGTATGACTAAACTACATAAATATATATATTTCCAGGCAGAGTCAGGTTTTTATTGGTGTATCACAACCAAGAAAGAACCAGACCTGGAGCTAAGGGGGTCATCCATAAACCATGTAATGCTTTTAGGGGTCAGGAGAGGTGAGTTTTACTCCAGAACCAGAATAAATTACACAATCAGAGATTTTAAGACAAAGTTTAGTTTGCTTTGGTTTATAAGAAACCAGAAAGAACAAGACAAAATCACATAATCAGAGATTTATAGACAAAATTTGGTTTGCTTTGGTTCATAAGAAACCAGAGAGAACATGACTAAACAATACAATCAGATATTTCCAGAAAAAGTTTGGTTTAACTTTGGTTTATAAGAAACCAGAGAGAACCAGACTAAACAATACAATCAGAGATTTCCAGACAAAGTCTGGTTTGCTTTGGATCATAAGAAACCAGACCAAACTACATAATCAGAAATTTCCAGACAAAGTCTGCTTTGCTTTGGATCATAATGAAACCAGACCAAACTACATAATCAGAGATTTCCAGACAAAGTCTGGTTTGCTTTGGATCATAAGAAACCAGACCAAACTTCATAATCATATATTTCCAGACAAAGTTTGGTTTGCTTTGGATCATAAGAAACCAGACCAAACTACATAATCAGAAATTTTCAGACAATGTCTGGTTTGCTTTGGATCATAAGAAGCCAGACCAAACTACATAATCAGAAATTTCCAGACAAAGTCTGGTTTGCTTTGGATCATAAGAAACCAGACCAAACTACATAATCAGATATTTCCAGACAAAGTCTGTTTTACTTTGGATCATAAGAAACCAGACAAAACTACATAATCAGAAATTTCCAGACAAAGTTTGGTTTGCTTTGGATCATAAGAAACCAGACCAAACTACATAATCAGAAATTTCCATACAAAGTCTGGTTTGCATTGGTTTGTTGCATCTCAGAGAAATTCAGCCACAAAGATTTAAAGACAAAGTCTGGTTTGCTTTTGTTTATTTGAACCTAGAGATAACCAGACTAAATAACATACTCGGAGACTTCCATACAAGGTCTGGTTTACATTGATTTGTTGCATTATGTATTTCCTATACATAATTATCCACTAAACTGAAGATTTCCATGTACATTCTGATTTTCATTGATTTGCCATATTCTAGAGAAATCCAGATGAAACCTCACATTCAGAGTACCCAAAGTTTGGTTTAGATTGGTTTGGCTCGTACCATAGAGAACCGGAATTAGCCATGTTCACAAAGTTTTCCATGTGTTGTCTGAATTTTATTGGTACCTGGTTTCCTGAGAAAACCATAGTAGGCCTAAACCAGACATCAGTAATGGTCTGGATTGCCTTGATTCTCTTTGGATCTTTGAAAAACAGAGAGAACCATATCTGGTTTTACTTGGTTTTATATGGTTTGCTCTGGTGAGTTTCCACCAGGGTAGCCAGCCGCTAGTGGAAAATATATGACTTGAATAAAAAAAAGTGACTCAGGCCACATAGGATGGGAACAGTAATGGATGTAAAGTAACGTAGAGTGAATTAAAATGACTAGGTATCTATCATATAATACACACATGACAACTTTGCATGGAAATTCTCTAAAAGTAACTTGGATGATTTTTTTTTGGGAAGGTCGGTGAAGTTTTTTGATTATTTATTTTATTATAAACACATAAATATTATTTTTATCTTATTCCTTTATCAAACACAGATTTTACCAATATATCTTTAATCAAACTCTCAGACAGAGTTTTATTTAACCCTCTTACAAAAACTCAATTAGGCCTAAATAGATATGTAAAAAAAAGGATTGATAAGCCCTATAGCTATAGAAATGCCAGCTTAAAAATCTTTAATAAAACACATACAGTATTATATTTAATCATAATTAAATAGGTAAAATTAATCTTTAGTGTGTTGATGATAAAAATAATAATCAAACAAACTTAACCTAACCTTCAAAGGCTATTAAAATAAGCTTGACAATTAAAAACAATTTTAGTTGGATTAATATATTTAAAGAATAGGCTAGTTTATTTCCATGCAAGGTTGTCATATTGTATTCTGGTAGACATATTAACTAGGCCCCTAATATAGGGCTAAAGTGTTATTCCCGTAAGATTTTTACTTTTCAAATAATAAAACTAGAGTAACCAACCTGTTCTAACATCACTGTTTTTCTCTTATGGACTTCTTTCAGATGGTACTGGAGGTGGGTTGAAGACAACAGCTCAAGTTGACATTCTTCACATTTGCGCTCATCCATGTACTCCAGGCTTTCAAAGAAAGCTTTATATGTGGCAGCTAAAGTGGGCTCAGTCACCTGCTGCTCGCCTCCTTGCCACATGTTGGTGATGAAAGGGAGAACACGGTTTGCCCCTGTGAGTCGGCGTGAGGCACTTTTCTTAGGTTTGATTATTTCTATATGAGTCACATCAGCTGCTCTGTCAAAATTTGATTGTTCAGGAAACGTTACAAAATTGTCAACATTTACCTGAAGACAAGGTTCAGTTTTATCTAATGAGTGGTGACTACCTAGCTGGTCAAAGATCACATTTTCAGGCTGGCTGTTGGACAAATATGAAACATCTGGCCAAACATTGCTAAGGGAGTTATACTTTGGAGTGTTTCCAGTTAGGACAGAAAAAGATGAAAGATTTTCAATGTGGATTTCTGAGAATGAACTAGAATTTATTTGTCGTGAATCGGAAATAATATCCATGGAATTTAGGTCATCAATAAATACTTTAGATATGAGAGAGCTATTAGGATTTACTTTTGTAAATATTGAATCATTATTTCGTTTTTCAGATCTATTTACAATAATGATGTGTGGTGAGGTAGATTCTCCTTCAAAATACTGTTTATTAGAAGACATTTTATCATTTTTAAATATTTCGCATTTGTCAATGACACACACACAGTTTAAAATAATTATACAATTTAAAATTTAAACTAAACTTTATTATTGTTTATAGCTATAACAGGCCAGTAGTAGGCTAATCCAGGGTTGCCGACTCAAATTACCAAAATACCACAATATACCAAAATGATCAGATTCAATCATTGATCTTTATAAAATAAGAGGATGGACATTTGCGGCTAAAATTTTCGAGCGGTCGTCTGCACACCATTGTATATATGAGAGAGAAATTTTCGGGTATCTCTTTTTCACCTACACAACACAAGCCAATGTGGCATTTCAACATTGCTCGCTAATTTTTATGGATCTATGAGATATATCAATGTATGATTAGTTAAATGAAATAAATTAGTTAATAAAAGGTTTAAAAGCATAACTAAGTCTAACGATCATGACTTGTTTCTTTAAATAAGTCGGTTTAGGATAAAATAGTAATACTACCTACAAGCCCATAAGCTAAATGATCGTTTGAACGTAAGACTTCTACATAAAGTTTGTCATTCAAACGAAAGTAATCAGGTTTTTAGCGACCTTATTTCATTATAGTTATTGATTATTACATATAATATGGTTTCTGAAAACAATATACAAGCTGAGAGCCAACTTTAAATAGGTACCGTCAAATGGGGTGAACAGAAAAAGTGGGGTGACTAGCAACAAAACTTTGAAATCTTTTCGAAAGCAACTGACAGAGAAACAAACCAAAAGACAGCAAGTTTCTTGGTTTTCTGAAGTCTGTCATCCAACATTTAGTTAAGGAAATTTTGTTATGTTGGCAACACTTTCAGTTTATGCATTCGTCTTCTCAAGTTGAGATAACATTTGTTTGTGTTTTAGTACTCAAAAAACTTCTGTTTTAAGTACCAAACCATTAAGCATAATTCAGCAAAAACATATGTTCATAATTGAAACATAAGGTATTGTAACATTTCATTTATGTTTAATTCGTTCACATTTTTAATGCATTTATTGCAATTATATTTTTTTTACTGCAACTTAACGGATTGGAATGTGTGGGGGAATAGAAACACAGTGTTTCTCTTGACTCCACCACTTTTATTTATATTTTTTAATTAGAAATTTGAATGTTACCATGCCTCGCAAGTACAAGCCAACCCTAGAAGTGGGAAGAACTATAAAAACCACTCAGCAGAGAAAATTAAGATGGCTGTTGAAGACCTGCAAGGAGGGCTCCAGGGGTGTAGCTACAGAGGAGCGACTGGAGCAGTCGCTCCAGGGCGGCATGGCTCAGACGGGCAAAGGGGGGTGGAACGAACTTGAAGTGGAAAATGTATATTTTCAGGCTAAGCTCAAGTCTATGAAAAAGTTATTTTAGTAAAAACACTCGTCAGTTATGGTAGGGTGTAACAAGGGAGAAGGTGGTGAAGAAAGGTCTCTTTGTTAGGTGGGCGATGTCGGATGATGTCTTTCACATTTGCCGGGGCAATGGCTCGAGCTGCATCTGTTTGGCATGATGCCAATGGCATGGCCAACAATTTGTGAAGATTTTCAATACAAAATTTTGTCTTTTCAAAATTTTATTTTTATTTTTTAGAAGGCTTTCGTGCTGGTAACCCATTTGTTAAACAATTTCACTTTTAATTTGTGATGTATTTACCAAAATTAATGTCCTATTGACCAAAAAGTAAGGACCAAAAAACGTAAATGATAAACTTTTCTTTAAAAATACTATGTCGTTTGTGAATAAGTGTTACGTTAGTTTAGTTATATATTTTTTTCTATGTAATCAACAATAAATGACAAATGTTATCTATATTAAAATACTCTGTTTAATTAGTTCCAAACTCCAAAACTTTAGTTGTTATATTGTGTAAAAGTAAAAAACTAAGCAGATTTGGATTTCAATATAACATACATTTCAGTAAATTTAAATCCATGCACAAAAAGAAAATAAATGTTTAACTTATTTTCTTTATAGAACAAGAATAATAAGAAACCACCAACATAGGCTACTTTTAATGTCAGTTTAATCTGTTAGGTTTACTTAAATTTATATGGTGTTATGGTTCAGTTAATTTTTATATGGAAACAATGGGAGGGTGGGGGTGCGCCCAAGTTAAACCACTCCAGGACGCTTCAGACCTAGCTACGCCACTGGAGGGCTCAGTCTGAGGAAATCAGCGGAAAAACATGATATTCATTACAGCGTGCTATATAGACATTGCGAACGAGGTGACCAAGTGAAAAACCATGGTAGACAGACTGTCTTAACCTCACTAGAGGAAAAGCTTCTTGTAGATCGACTACAAATATGTGGAGAGTAGGTTACCCCATTTATATTGAGGATCATAGTAAAGGATTTTTTAGGTCATCAGGGAAAGATTGTTAGGCAATTTAAGGAAAATATGCCTGGTTGAGGTTTTGTTTACTCCTTTTTGCAACGCCATAAAAATTCTCTATTGATGAGAATGTGCCAAAACATAAAAAGAAGCAGAGCTGCAATAACCCAGAACTTATTAACGCATATTTTGAACAACTTGAAGAGGAGCTTAAAGACATCCCGCCATCAAACATAATAAACTATGACGAGATATATCTTTGCGATGATCCCGGGAGGCGTAAAATTATCACATGAATAGTAAATAAGTACCCCGAGCGGGTTATGAACTCGACAAAAGCATCCGCTTCCATGATGTTTGCTGCTGCAGGAGACGGGACTATATTGCCGCCTTACGTTGTATACCAGGCACAACACTTGTACCAGAGCTGGAGGGAAGGTGGCCCCCAAAACTCCCGATATAACAGAACCAAGTCTGGTTGGTTTGACTCCTACTATTTAGAAGATTGGGAAGAAGCTGTAGCTCTCTCTTATTTAAGAAAGCTTGATGGGAAAACATTTCTAATAGGAGACAATTTGGCATCCCATCCATCACTGGAAACAATAAAAATGTGCTCAGAAAGCAACGTTAGTCTTATATTTTTACCGAGCAATTCGACTCACTATACGCAGCCACTGAACGTTGGGTTTTTCCGACCGATGAAAACTCTCTGGCTTGGAATTCTTGAAGAATGGGAAAAAGGACCAGGCATGACTGAGCCAACTACCCCTAAAAACAAGTGTCCTGGTCTTCTGGAGAAGCTGTGTGACATGCTGAAGGAGGGAAATGTCATTGCTGGTTTCAAGAAATCCGCAATAGTGCCTCTCTGTAGAGATCAAGTATTGAGAATGCTGCCTTACACCGATAAATCCAAGGAAACCAATGAAAAAGCATAAACGACTGAAGCAATAGATAACAGCTTCAAAGAGTGCAAAAGCATGAGACATAATGACTTGCCCAAACCTCGAAAGAAAAGCACTTCCTGGTAAAAGCGTGGGTTTAACTGATGTTAACATGGAAGATTCTACAGGCCCAGTAAACCAGGACCCTGAACATTCTTTATCTACCCCCAAAGTTTCTACTAGCTCTAAAAATAAGGCCAAACGAGTTCTGGTAGATTCATCATCAGACAACTCTGATCTTTTACCTCCGAGAGAGTGATGAAGACCCAAACATCTCGTCTGAAGAGGAAGACGTTGATACTACCTCAAGTGGTCCTAATGGTACTTCTCTTCTTCCTGGAGACTTTGCAGTGGTTAAAGTCAATAGAAAAACAAAGGAATATTTCAGATTGTATGCCAGAAAAGACTCTCATCCTTCAGGCGCTGGGTATATGGGTACTTTCTACAAGCGAACCCCTCAGACAATGAGGTTTTCTGCAGCTCTTGAAAAGTCATACTTCAGTCATCAATATGTAGTTCACAAGCTGTATACACTTATTTCCAGCTCCTCCTCTTCCAGGTTAAAAAGTTGCAAAAAAAGATAGGTTTCAACATATAAAAATCTACACAATTTGAAAACATTTTACATAATTTGAACAAAACGATAAAATAAGACCCGCTTCAGTGGCCACGTGGTCTAACACGATATTCTTGCAGTAGGCTAGACTGTCAATGACGAGCAGATCTAGGTTTGAATCTTGGACGGGTGTACTGAGGGTGGTTTTTCCAAAACGGCTTCCCACTCTTCCTCCACGTAACTGCGGGTACACTTAATAATGTAAAATTCCTAATCCCTAAAACCATTAGCGTAATTAGTACATAAGCGTATAACCTTTACGGGTAATAAAAACGACGCGGTTCTTAAAAAAAAGTTGTTTCAACCAAATACCAATATAATAAATAAGCTACTGTTTTTGTTTTCAACTTTAAATGCGACCATACATCATCAAATCCAAGCCGAGTACTACATAATTATAAAATAGATCTTAAATATTTCAAACGATATTACTAAGAGGAAATCTATTTTAAGGCTATTTTTTAAAATCGCATTTAATTTAAATATTATTCGTATTAAATATTAGATGAACTAAAATATTTATATACCTATTTAGAAATTACTTGTTTCTATCGCAGAGTCTTCGTTTCCAGCCGCCATTTTATATTTTTTTATAAATATTTTCCAGCGTGTCTGCGATGAAAGATCTGCGTGAGTTATTCATTTTTATTATTTTATTAACTATGGCATGACATTTTGAAAATTGTCGTGTCTTTTGAATTCCCTGATGAGGGAAATTGTTTTTCTCTTGGCCACTTAGAATTTACTAAAAATAAACCCGAAAGATTGCGGTTTGAAATGGAATCCAATAGATCAATGTTAAAGACGCGTCTTATGCTGGTTTGGGTATGTTGAGTGGATGGCTGTGAATCTAATGACGAAACAAATACATGAAGGTAGAGTGTGTGGATCAAAAAGAAGGAGTAGGCCATATAAGAGGTGACTAAATGTTGTAGATGAATGTGTGAAAAAGAGAAACATTTATAGTTTTAAGGTGTTGGGAAAGTTAGCGAGGATGGATTAAATACCGAGTTGTTTTTTGAGCTATATGCACAGTTTCTTCCCTAACACGTAAGGAAATGGCGTGGTTATGTATGTGATGTTATATACTAATACTTCCTACAAGCCTATAACCTAAATGATCGTTTGAACGTGAGACTTCTACACTAAGTTTGTCATTCAAACCAATGTATTCAAGCTTTAGGCTGCTTTATTTCACTATTTTTAACATACTTTCAATATAATATAGTTTCTGAAATCAATTTACAATCTAGTAGGCAACCTTAAATATTATATCGTAGTTGGGGCATAATGTAAATAACATGAATGATAGCTACAAATTTTAATTTACCAAAGAATTTATTCGTATTTGTACAGTTTTACCTTTAGAACAGAGTTTTATATTCTTTGATGTTAATGTTTCTTTAGCCAAATGTGACATATTATTATACTATTTTCACACACTACTCCCCTAAAACGTTTATTCATCAAGTTATGTTATCGCACAAGAAAATTGAAAGAAACCGTTAAGTCTGTCCACTCACAATAAAGCAGACGATAACTTAAGCGTCACGATTTGGTCCTCTGAAAGGGATGCGTTTATGTCCAATTTTGTTCATTCAATATAATATAGAGAGCACTGCTCAAAAAATTCTGTCAGCAGCCGCTGCCTATACCCCTCTTTTTTTGCCTTTTGCTGCTCTCCATAAGACGACTTAGTTCTAAATATTTGCCTAGAGTGCTCTCCATGAGACAATTTTGTTCTAAATATTCGCCAAGAATTCGTTTACTCTATGAGACAATATATTTTTTCTTTCTTTAATGGCACTGAAGACATTTTCTTAAACAAGCTAGGAACACTTATATTCGATTTACTCCCCGTGCTACTTTCTTGATTTTTCTTTGCGTTCAATCCAGATTTGATCCTCATCACCTAGCCCTAACTCAACCCGAATCTCATCTACGAAATAACCGGGAAGACATATTTTGTTCATACCTACACCAACATATTTACTTTTAGAAGGAAACTAAACAGCCGCCTATACAAACTAATGTTGTCTGAGTGTAATACATTAACTAAAGTAAAGTCTGTAATAAAATTAAGAATTTAATTTACCCGTGCCAACTAATGTACAGGTCAAGTCATAAGTATATGTTCTAATGTTTCAGGAACATGGCAGCCCACACAAAATGGATACGGAACCATGCGCATAAAATAAACTCAATCTTTCGTACATTGATCTCTATAATACAACTGGATGGACATCTGTGGCTGAAATTTTTGAGCTGTCATCTGAATACCATTGTGTAGGAGAGAAGAAAACTTTCGGGTCTCTCTTTCTCTCTTACACCCATACAAGGCAATGTGGCCTTTTGACTCCGTTTATTAATTTGATTGAATATGTGAGATACATCAATGTGTGAGTAGTTAAATAAAATAAATATGTTAGTAAAAGCTTTAAAGAGCATATCAAAGTTTGAAACTGGTTAGTTTTTTCATTAAATAAGTTGATGTAGCCTAATATATACGATGATTTTTGAAGGAAACTCTCTAGTAAGGCTTTATCTCGTACCAGAATCCTACCCTTTGGCTGTGGTTAGTTAGGATAAAAGACCTTTCAAAAGGAAATCTCTACTTTCTTTCTAAATGGCCGGCGATCCTACAAAAAAATATATATATAAATATATATATGATAGTATTATGGTACAAAATAAAGCCTTACCGATTGGGATTATTACTTAAATCTGGGTTTAGTAGATACTGTACTTCCTACAAGCCTATAAATAAATTATCATTTGAACGTAAGACTTCTACACAAAGTATGGCATTCAAACCAATGTAATACAGTTTTTAGCTAACTTGTTTCATTAGAGTTATCGAACTTTCAACATAATATGGTTTCTGAAAGATATGAGCTAACTTTAAAAAAAAAAGTATATAATAATACTTTCCACAAGCCTACAGCCTAAGTGATAGTTTGAATGTATGGCAACTATACAAAGTTTGTCATTCAAACAAATATAATCAAGTCTTAAGATACTTAATTCATTATATTTATCGAACTTTCAAAATAATATGGTTTCTGAAACCAATATACACGCTAATAACTAACTTTAAATGTAAGTGTAGTCGTGGCAGACTGTAAACAACATTGTTGATAACTACATATTTAAATATGTTAAAGATTTGATTCGTATCTGTACACTATTACCTGTAAAAATGAATTGTATATCCTTTAATGTAAATGTTTCTTCAGAAAAGTGTGGTATAATACGTCCATATTTTCAAACAATAACACTTTTATTCATCAGAGATATGTGTTCTGTTGTACCACACATGGTCTAGTTATTGCACACTTGGTGCTTCAACATAACTTGTGCTACGCACATGTACGAACACAACCCTATTTCACGACCTTCACTCGCATACGCCTTATTCGCGTCCACACGCCACCATCTCACGCACTGACTGTGCTCTCTCTCGCCTGTAATCACCAGTCTCGCCAACCTCACGCAATAAGTTTCAGTGAGTC
>CABFWB010002659.1:75955-100056 GCA_902151455.1 Timema bartmani | reverse complement strand
AAAGGCATTTGGCCTAAAGGCATTTGGCCTAAAGGCATTTGGCCTAAAGGCATTTGGCCTAAAGGCATTTGGCCTAAAAGGCATTTGGCCAAATGCCTTTAGGCCAAATGACGGGTACCCCACCGGTCACCCTTTGGGTCTTGTTGATCAGATTTAAAACAAGCTTTGGTATGCCAAATGGTCAGCAGGTTAATAAAATGTGAGCAACTCTTTTATAGAGTACCTACTTTAGTAATTCATTTAACGTCTTCAAAAATCCAGTTTAATGAATTGTATGACTAGTTAATATTTAAGGAGGATGTTGGTCAACCATCTAAGTTCCCTTTAACCTTAACTAAGTTCCTATTTATTATATAAATTCTATATCATATAATTATAAACTAATTTGTGGCCCAGCAGTGAAAATCTTTAGTTTCAATAATCTAAATAATAATTAAAAAAATCCGACAACCAATCAAATATTGTTGTATTTATGTTTGTTTCCTTTCGATTTTTCAATTCAGTCTTTTAAAAATTGCTAAAGAAAGAATCGATTCGTGATCGAGACTTTTGAATCTATCTAAAAAAATCGATTAATCGAGGGTAAAGAATTGATTTTTGTAAATATCTATTAAAGATCAAACATCTCTAGAGCACACTAGACCGATACGCCACTATGGTCGTTGTACTGCAACTTAGAATATTATCTCCTTGCAATCATTTGTCGTCCAATCCGGGCTGCTGTTGCGAGACGATCCTTCAAGGCTACCCTTTAAGATTTAATTGTTCAAACCCCTGTTAAGTGTATACTATCAATAAACAATACATCACACGTTTTTGTACAAAGAGGAGGAAAAACTCAAATTTAAAATATTCCCCGAGCCGATAAGATCCGTCATTGTTTGCAAACATTTAAGAAATATACACATACCGAGCCAATACGAAGCGATATGAAGAGGTGTACATCAATAATACAAAATTTAGTCGGCAACATCTCCAACAATAGGAGTCTAGTATTGTGGATTCACGGCAGAGGAACGCTTGACTGAACAACTTCCAGTTCCGCTCTAACTTATTCGCGCCATAAAACCATTCGTCATTCTAGTTGGTGGCGTGAAATAAAAATGAGTATTGCCGACAGAGCACGTCTCGTTGTATCAGATTGTTATTATAAAAAAGGAAGAGCCTTGCTTGTAAATAAGGCAGAGAATAGATTTTCACAACTCTACATAATGTTTTATCTGTGATAGAGATTACTGTTTTAACTCAAACGAGCCCGCATAGGTGGACATGTAGGCTAAATGTCTGGCCCCTCTAGACTAATTTGCCGATGACAGGGAGGTTGGAATTCTAATCCCAGACGGGTGTTATTTTCTAAATATTTTCCAGCTCTCCCTTAACATAAATACAGCCGCAACTATTTTAAATTATACATTCCTCATTCTTAATTTATTATCTTATTACATATTTTAAAGTGAGTACAGCCTGGCCGTTTATTAAGACGAAGTAGGGGGAGGGGTGAAGAGAACAAAATCACTCGCAAACCTTTGGAAATATTAGCAAACACATTTTCTGGATCGGGGGTGTTACAGGTATGTATAAGTCTTGTTCATTCAATTTAAACACACCTAACACAGATAGACTCATATAAATACTTGTATGGTCGTTACATTAGTATTTTTACTGTTTAATAGAGTAAGAAGCTGACCTTTAATAATAATAATAATAATAATAATAATAATAATAATAGTAATAATGTCCGCTTCGGTGGCCGTATGGTCTAACACACTACTCTCGCAGTATAATAGAATGCCGATGACTGGTAGATTAAGGTTCGAATCTCGGCTGGGTGTACTGAGGGTGGTTCTTAAAAAATGGTTTACCATTCTGCCTCGACGAAAATGTGGGTACACGTCCTACAAATCTAGACTTACTCATCCCTAAGATCACTAGCATAATTATGATATAACCTTATAACCCAAACGTGGTGTTAAAAAAAATTAAAGATATAATAATAAATACACCACTGAGTATGTGTACAAAGGTCTGATCTGGTTTTGCTGGTAGAAGGAGTATCGGGGTTCGTACCCCAGCCGGGTATACTGAGATGGTTTCTCACTCTCCCAACGCGTAAATGCGGTTACATTAATTTTGTTCTCACTCTACCTTCATCGTTCCGACCCCATCAGTGTAAATATTAGAAAATCCCGGACGGTTAGAAATAAGTGAATACAAATATCGTTTTATTATTGGAGTATAGCTCGATGGTTGCCCCTAGTTTGGATTGTTAATTCATTAGGTAGTTAGGATGTGAGAAAGTCATTTTTGAAGCAAAGGCAAAGCGAAGCTTGCAACACGTGAAGCAAAGCCAAAGTTAAAGTTAGGATCTAAGTTGTTGTCATATTAAACTAATTCTATCCATAAAGTCCATCTAGATAAACAGTAAAGCTTATAGAGAAAATATATGAAGCCCACAATATTATTTTATGCTGACATATTTGAATTTATCCTGGCTTTCGTTATATATATCATTTAACCACTTGTGGGTGTTAAAATATGGTTTAGTAGTGGTCCTGAAAATGAGTCTTAAATATAATCTGATAAGCCCATTTCCGGTAATATAAATTACGAGGAAATGGCTGAAAAGATTTGGACAGAAGAACACTTATTTTAAAAGTAAAAATAGTGGCCTAAATATAAAACCCAATTTTCATAGTGAATTTCCCATATTTTCCTTCTGTGCTGGTAGTGAGTCATCTGTACAATCATCTATTTATATCACCATGGAAACCATGACTTTGGTATAGTTTTATATCGGTAAATAAAATATTTCTCTTTGTTTAAAAATAATAGCACTTCAATTCTTACTTAAGTGGCTTGGTGCAACGAAGATATAAAGAATATACTATTTGATTCAAATCAAGCACGGAAAGCTAAATATATAATGTAAAGTCAATAGCCTTTGATGACTTAACTTTTAACTAGAAAGTAGAGTGTGGGCTTATTATGATAAATATTTTACCAATACAATTTTTCAAATACATTTCAGTGCAATAATATGCAGCCATCGCTGCAACAATCCACTAGTTTATGCTTAAATATGTAGTATTTATTGATATATTTCAAATCTTATAATACATCGAAGTTTTATTCTTCCTTCGAAATGTTTCGAAGTTGGGAAGGATATTACGGATATCGAGGTCTGAGCGAAGGTAATTTGACATTCGACTCAGACATTACGAAACTTCACACACGTTCCTATAAGAGATATTCACATCTTCCTTGAATACCATAGGTGGCACACAGTCACGAATATAGCACCTTTGTAATGTGTTACACAAGTCCAATAGTCCACTATTTCACACCATCAGGTTAACCCTCCAACTACAAGGCTATACCCAAAATCATTGCTGAGGAAACAACAGTTCTTATGTGTAAAAGTTTTATCTTAGCTCACTCCAATCTCTTCGCTCTCAGTTATGTCGGAATGTGGTGGGCTGGGGTAAGAAGGAGCTACTGGCAACCCCGACTAGCCAGCGTTGCAAAAATTGTCTTATATTTGGGAGGAGATTAATAGAAGAAAATGAGAGAATGACAATGCTGTTTCCCAATAGTAACCGAGCAGTTCCCTCAGATATTATATCTAGTGTAGTGTCGAATATGGCACTTCGCCTGTTTTTTTTATTTGTCCACCTAAGCACTGACCCTAACATTTTCGTTGGTGCTATATTTTTGTGGGATTTATAAAACAAGGCGGGCCCAGTTGATGTCAACCTTGAATCTTCCGGTGAAACAACGACAAAACCTGATTTTTCCCAATAATTTTGTTTTGATGTGATTCTGGCCGAAACAAAAAAAAATCATCAAATGGATAAATTACACTTTTTTTTTAACCTTACACTTACAAATCTTACACATTAAGGGCAAAAAAAAAAGTAAAAAAATGCCAAGAGTCGTATCTGACACTGCCTTATGAGCTTTGTTCCAGCACGTCACCTTGTGGAGGGTAGTGGCATTCAATTCACTGAAATTTCCAAACCGGATTTATTTGGTCACTTTTTATTCCTAAGAGAATGAGCCGAGTGAAATTACTTGAAATTATTATATTAATTATGATAAAATGTTACGTGAGAATATAACATTTAAATACTTTAACTAAACACCAGGAGGTTATAAATAAATTGTGGAAATTTTGAGAGCAGCAGGGGAGGGAGAACTACAGTGGCTGTATAGAGTGGTACAAGTAATATGGAACCAAGGGAAGGTCCCAGAAGACTGGAAGAGGGGAATTATAGTACCTATCTTAGAGAAAGGAGACAGGAAGAGGTGTGGGAACTATAGGGTAGTAACTTTGATGAGCTACTGTGCAAAAGCGTATGAACAAATATTGGAGAAAAGAATTATAGGAATAGTAGTAAGAGGAGTGAGAGAGGAGCAATATGGCTTTAGATCAGGAAGGTTGACAGTGGATCTTATTTTGGCTCTGATGCAGCTGCAAGAGCAAAAATATGAGTACGGAAAAGACCTGCTTGTGGTATTCCTGGATGTTGAAAAAGCGTATAACAGCGTGTGCAGAAGAAGAGTATGGTAAGCGCTGGAGAAGAAAGGAGTGCAGGATGAGACAGTAAACAGAATGAGGAATATGTACAAGGGTAGTGTGAGCTGTGTGAAAGTGGGAGAGGAAAAGACAGATTGGTTTGAGTTAAAAAATGGTCCGAAACAAGATAGTACGTTCTCATCACCTCTGTTCATTGTAATGATGGACGAAATAATGAAGGAAGTGGTAGAAAGAATTGGGGAGGGAAATATGACAGCAATTGTGTTTGCAGATGACCTGATGGTGTAGGGTAGTGAGAAAAAAGAAGTACAGTAGCAGCTGTAAGTTTGGGAAGAAGTGGTAGAGCGGTATGAAATGAGGTTTAATGTAATGAAGAGTGAGATGGTGATCATGAAAAGAAATAAGAACAGGTATAAAAACTGGCGTGATGGTGAGGGGAGCAATTGAATATAGTAAAAAGTTTCAAGTATCTAGGCAGTATTGTAGAGGAGAGTAGAAGGAACAGGAGAGAAATAAGTGAAAGAGGAAGGAAAGAAGAGGCATTTTTCAGAAGTGTGAGAAGCCTGATTTGGAGCAAGGAAATGCCAGACAAGTGCAAGAGAGTGATCTACAATGCCCACTACCTTCCGATATTGACGTACGCTGCAGAAACGTAGGTAATGAAGGAACAGGATGGAAGCAGAATGTAGGCGAGGGAAATGAGATTTCTGAGGGATTGGTGTGACAAAATTTGACAGGATGAGAAATGAGAGAATAAGAAGAATAGTACAGGAAGAGCCAGGACAAGATAGAGAAGGCACGACTATGGTGGTATGACCATGTGAGAGGAATGGAGACGGAAAGGATGCCCAGGAGGATGTTTATGGTGGTGAGGGGTAGGAGTCCGAGAGGAAGACCAAAGGACAGATGGCTCAAGGGAGTAGGGAGGGGGAGAGAGGAGAGGACTGGGCCAAAGTGGAGGGAGTGAGGTTGTGGGAGGAAACGAGGCGGTGGAGAGGCTTATGTTCTAAATAGACCCAGTCAGTGGCTGGAAGCTGTTCATGATGATGATGATGATGATGATGATGAACTAAACAAAAAATAAATATACGTTACAAATGTAAATTTACGTTATGTATCGTTATATACTATTTATGGTATTAGAGTATGTTACAGACTTAGGTGTAAGATAAGTATTGTTATATAATTGTTATGGTATTATGTCTAGAGAATAGTTTTATTATGTATTGTTGTTCAATTTATTCAATGCCTAAATAACAGTTTGCATCCTGTATTGTTGTCCCCTTTATTCAAAGTTTATAGAATAGTTTGTATTGTTGTTCGTTTTATTCAATATATATACAATAATTTATATCCTGTATTGTTCACTTAATTCAATGTCTATATAATAGTTTATATCCTGTATTGTTCACTTAATCCAATGTCTATATAATAGTTTATATCCTCTATTGTTCACTTAATTCAATGTCTATATAATAGTTTATATCCTCTATTGTTCACTTAATTAAATGTATATATAATAGTTTATATCCTGTATTGTTCACTTAATTCAATGTATATATAATAGTTTACATCCTCTATTGTTCACTTAATTCAATGTCTATATAATAGTTTATATCCTCTATTGTTCACTTAATCCAATGTCAATATAATAGTTTATATCCTCTTTTGTTCACTTTATCCAATGCCTATAGTATAGTTTGTAGCCTTGAATGAGATATCTTCCATCCAGAGACTAGATAGGTTTGTGTTCTAAACCTATCTCCCTTCTATTTAAACACACGAGAGGTTTGTAGCTGTGTTTGTAGCTCCGTCCCTCCACGCCAACAAGTTCTACACCAGAAATGATACAATTTGTTATTTTGACTCTCGAGTCGGTATTTCATGTCACATTTTCTCTTCATGCATGACTTGAAACATTCAACACAATGGTAGGCTGTGTTATTGTACTACCAAGCACACAGCTAGAATTGGGTTTATCCTTGTTTGTATATTTCTTTTTTTTTGGCACATGTCCCAAGTAATTTTATTTACGCAAGACATACTTTGATTCAAGATAGTAATTCATTCTCAGAGGGGTAAACAAATATTACTTATGGTAGTGGTGAAACTAGTCTCATTTTCACAAACAATGATCACCATTTTGTCAAGGATTTTTATTTAAAACTTCTAAATTATAATCCCAATCGCAACGAGATAACCATTACCTGGTATTTACTTTTGAAATTTAATGAAAATATAAAAAAAATTGATAATAATTGTTTTATAGTAAAGAATAAGTTCATCTTTGGTATTTTAATTTAAAATCTGTTCGGATTGACTTGACTATGACTGATAGTATGACTAACCCTAAGATCATTCGACCATTAAAGTTTTATTGCACAGTTTTAACATGTGTGTAATTTTGAGTTATAAATAGTGATTCAATGAGTTCAAGTCATTACAGTCCACGAATTAAAAGGGGACAAACTTGATATTTTATACTTTTTGCATACATTTTTTTAGTACAGCGTCCTACCACCCATGGGGCTATAAGCCTCTTACTATTGTTAAGGTAATACAGTAGTTAATGCAGGGGGCTAAAATTTAGTATAATAATACATTCATGAGGTGTACACAATGACATATTTATAGTAATAATATTAATATATTTCACTTCGCATATGTCATATGAATGTCTAGTTATACTAAATTTCAGCCCCATACATTCATTACTTTATCTTAACAACTGTACGGTAAAAGTATAAAATATCAAGCTTGACTGACCCCTTATAACTTGTGAACTTTAATGATTTTAATTCATTTAATCACTATTTATAGATTATAATTATACACTTGTTAAAAGTGTGTGAGAAAATGTTGATGGTAGTGACCTTAAGTTTCTCATATAGAGTGCATTGTAATGCAGTGCTTTCACCCACTCTCCCATCATTAATACTCTATAATGTATTCATTGCTGCGTGTTCTCTGCCTTACTACCCAGCTTGCCTATCCGAATATTTACGTTACTGTATTAGGGATTAGAACTGTGTAAATCTAATATTAAATTGGATTGGACTCTTAAGACCAATTTACTCGTTTCTATAAAACTTCATAACCTAGTTTACATGTTTCTTAAAGTTTAGATAGCAATTAAAATATTTTAATTGGCTCTCAACAATAATAATTACTGTGGTCAGAACCAAAAAAGATTAATCAAGAAACTGCAAATGTATTCAAACAGCAGTGTTGAATCTTTAAATAGTTACAAAATAAATATATAACGAAAACGTGTTTTTTTCAAAACTTAACCTAAAACCCTTCCGCCTTCAATGCCCAACAGTCATCTTTCAGCTGGAGCCGGCAAGTCCAAACTGATTTGTTGTTGTCGCAATGATACACACTCATACATACTCAAGTTTAATTATTATTAATCCTCTTGGTTTAAATTGTTTTACAAAATTCGAAAAGTAGGGTGACAAATATACTGTCAAAATAGATAAATAATCTGAACATGTGGTTAAAGATGATTTAAAAAAAAATTGAGTTAAATTTTATCCATACACAATGTTCAAACACTTTCCTGTTAGAGGTATTAAAAATAAAGAAGATTGACACAATATAAATAATTCGATTTTAATGAGTTAAAACCAAATTAAAGTTTCACAATAATATAATAGTTTACAGTTTAGAAAAAGGATGGTTCATTTTAAACGTTTTTAGCTTGATTCGATCCACTACTTTTAATCCACCATATTAATTTTTAGTTTTTTGGAATTTTCTAAAGAACATTATCTTAAATTCGGCACGCCAAGTTTTAAACTTCTTGGAAGTTAGGAAGTGTTCGAATAATTCATGCGAAGAGATGGCTATCAAAACTATAAATTTAAGCTTATGAATCGATTTGTTACAAACCAAAAAAACTATTATTTCTCCTAATGAATATTAAAAGAGACAAGGATTCTCCCAAAATAAAACATAGAGAGTGGTAGGTTTTGTTCAATCAAGGAACAAATTAAATCGACAAACACAATCAAACTTTAAATCCAAAGTAGTTAATGCTCGTGGAGGGTGAACCGTGTTAAAATTACCCCATTCTTAACTTCGCATTCAAACTTTTGCCGTGCAACGTGACTACCTTTCCCTCACGTTCTCGCGCATGCGCATTTCAGCGGTTCAGATAAGTCTTGCGTCCAACCTCGTTCATGGAAACGCATAGCCCTATGCGTTCCATTTTGAGATGTACAGGAGTCGAAATACATTACCTTTGCATGAGATGACTCATGTTTTTTTAAATATCTGTGTGTCCACTCTTACCATGTACGCACTAGCACGCAGTGTTGTTACTAAAGCTGGGCTCAGATTTTTATGACTATTGTTATGACAATATGTCATAATCATATTCTTTTTGGTACATCACAGACCATGCTCATGAGCACATAAATACTTTTCGTGATCCCCTGTTGTGGAAACGATTTATTTTAGGTAATTAATTGGTCATTTTGGATTTTTAACTCATTTATTTCCTTGTTTTGCGTCATACTCGAGTCATTTTTTGGCATCTATATATGAATATGTGTGAGAAAGGATAAGGGGTCATCCATAAGCCAAGTGACAATGTTAAAAAGGGAGGAGGAGGGGTGGGAGA
Source organism: Timema bartmani (assembly GCA_902151455.1). NCBI lineage: Eukaryota > Metazoa > Arthropoda > Insecta > Phasmatodea > Timematidae > Timema > Timema bartmani. The sequence goes on along the minus strand of CABFWB010002659.1, from coordinate 90,892 downwards.
TCTAATGTTGACATGGTGTAACTTGGGAGGAGGGCTGGTATATCCCAATTCTACGAAACTAGATATTATATATATTTACTCTAAGGCTTTAGCAACTCGAAAGTTCATTTCCGCACTTACAAAAGTACGCTACCTACTCCTAGCCTGAGCTAGTTCTATCCAGTCCACCTCATTACACCTAATCCCTATCTTGAGCTAGTTATATCCAGTCCACCTCATTACACCCAATCCCTATCTTGAGCTAGTTCTATCCAGTCCACCTCATTAAACCTTATTCCCTTAAGGTCCATTCTAATGCTATCCTCCCATCTGCGTTTAGGTCTCTCCAATGGTCTCTTCCCATTGGGTTTGCTAGTTAATACCTAGAACGTGGTTTTAGTTTCCACCAATGGCGCTGCATGTCCTGCCCACTTTAATCTCTGATACTTGACTATCCCAACAATGTCTTGTGATGAGTACAGTTTGTGTAACTCATCATTATGCAGCATCCCCCCTAACAAGTATCATAAGCTCTTTTAGGACCAAATATATCTTCCAAAGCACCTTGTTTTCGAATACCCTAAATTTGTTTTGGTCATTTAAGATAAGATACCGCGCTTCACACCCATAGAGAGCAACCGGTGAAATTATTGCTTTGTATATTCTGAGTTTTACATTCCTTGACAGCAGGCAACATGTCAGCAACTTATTGACCGATCAATAGCATGCATTTACCGACTGTATTCTTTCCCTAATTTACAATTTTATATATATAGTTAAAATGGCTCCTAAGTATTTAAACTCAACCATGTCAAATGTATGTTTTCCGCAGTAATCTCCAAATTATCGTCCTTAATTTGTGTTTTCTGTGTGATCCTATACTTATTCTCTTCAGAGTTCATTTAAAATCTATTTCCTCACTAGCCACTAATAATACTTACAGTTTAATGTTGAAAAAACAATATTGTTGTTCATATTTTCAGCGCTTGTAAACATACTTATATATAACTTCCAAATAGGTATGATGTTGAAAATGCAAGTTAACCATTTACTTTTTGTATCCAAAAATTAATAATGGAATAATGACATTCACTCTTGAGGTGAAAAGTGGCGTAAAAGAGGGGTCAGAGATAAGTGTCTACTTGGTGTTACAGGGGGAGGAATATGGTAAAAAAAAAAGTAAGAAAATAGTGTTAAGTGGTTTATGGATGACCTGATTATAAATTTGTGGACAGGAGGTTGAATCTGTATTTCATGAAAAATATTGTTTTATAAGAAGCTCTTCTGTGCGTGTACTAAAATGTTTGTTCAAAATTTATAATCTATACCATAGTGGAGCCAGCCAAGGTTAGCTTTTTTTTTCAAGTTAACCGTAGGGTACATGCTAAAATCAATCACTAATAATAATAACAATAATAATAACAATAACAATAACAATAATAACAATAATAATTGTACCCATGCCAAATTTACGATCTCGGCATGGTTCCAGGTCAATAGCTACAGCCAAATTTTCTCTTAGAGCAAGTTGGATGAGTCAATTGAGCTAAATTTGTCAGTCCCCATTTAATGTGGGAATTCCGAATATGATCAATTAAAATCCAAAGTAAATAAAATATCTATGGTGCAAGAATTTATTGCAAGCATTTTTTAATATAAATATTGTTTTATACTCCTCCCGTCTCGTGATTCTCCTGGGATATTCACATATTTTTCTGAGGACGGTAGAATTTTAAGGAAATGTGGATGAATAAAGGTTAACTATTTATTAAAAACCACATTAAGTACACCCTGCGAAAATCAAACTCCAAAATCTCTGTCACTGGAAAACCAGAGTAGAACAGACTGACGCATTTGACTGCGTATCCACCGATTAGGATACTTTATATTTAATGAGCATGCAACGTTCGAATAAATTAACTCCAAATGAATATTTTTGGGACAATATTTTACCAATTATACTAACATAACTATGGTAAAAAACACACACAAACATTTTTAGTTATATTCATTTTAACTTAAGTAAGGAGAAATGATAATGGATTTTTTTTTGTAAGGAACGTAATTACTTTTTAGCACTAAAAACTTCCTCAGGCATTTGATGAAATAATTACATTGACCTATTATTGATACAGGTATCTCGCTAGCCGTTAGTAAACTGAGTGCCTGGCTTCCATAATAATTGTGACTTCAGTGGACAGATAAACAGTGATAGTCTGTGTTGCTCTATTTGTATTGGCTTGTTTACTTCGGCTGCGGAGCTTCAGCTTTCAGGTATTCACAGAGAGGGAAGGTCAGCAGCTTTGATTAAACGGACACGCCACAATACAACAGCTAGCAGATTAAACGGCCATGGCACGTCACATCCCATTGGAACAGAGAGAGAGAGGGTTAGAGAGAAAAGTAAAATTAAAACAGGAAGTCAAAAATAAAAAAGAGACGTCAAGGAAAATAAGAAAGGATAGAAAGAAATATAGGAGTGAAAATATTAAAATAAAGAACACACAAAAAGAGGGTATATTTAAGGTATTTAATATAAATAAAATAATAGAAAAAGAAAAAGGGTTGAAGGAAATAAAAGCGAGAGTGAGAGTGGGTGGTGAGTGTAAGATTGTGTGATGGTGTGAGTGTGAGGTTGAGAATGTTAGTAATAGAAAGTGAGTGTGAGAAATTGAGTGTAATAAAATGAGTTTGAAAGAGTGAGCGTGAGCGAGTGTAAGGGAAAGAGAGTGTGTAAAAGGGATTGAATTGGAAAGATAGAGATTGTGTGTGTGTGTGTGAGAGAGAGAGAGATAGAGAATGTGAGGGAAAAAGTTAGAATGTGTGAGAGAACTAGAGTAAGTCTGAGAGTGTGTGTGTGAGATAGAAAGTGTTTATGAAAAAGATTGAGAGATAGTGTGAGAAAGAGAGTGTGTGAGAAAGAGAGTGTGTGAGAAAGAGAGTGTGTGAGAAAGAGAGTGTGTGAGAAAGAGAGTGTGTGAGAAAGAGAGTGTGTGAGAAAGAGAGTGTGTAAGAAAGAGAGTGTGTAAGAAAGAGAGTGTGTAAGAAAGAGAGTGTGTAAGAAAGAGTGTGTGTGATAAAGATTGTGAGATAGGGATCTTGAGAAAGAGATTGTGAAAACTGAGAGAAAGATTGTGTGTGAGAGAGTGTGTGAGATAGAATATGTGTGTGGAAGTGTGTGTATATATATATATATATATATATATATATGTGTGTGTGTGTGTGTGTGTGTGTGTGTGTGTGTGTGTGCATGCATGAAAATAGATGAGATACATAAAATATTACCTTGAAATATCATCCACTCAAAATCATGTGGTATGTATGGTAACATGGAAACATAATTGAACTTGTTTGTATTGAAATAAACACCAATACCTATACTTAGATCATAAGATAAATAGGATGAATAAAATACTTCTTTGAAATATTATTAATATACACTCAAAATTATGTGGTAGCTAGGAAACTTAACTGAACTTATTGGTATTGTGATACTATTTGAAAAAAAGAACAGCAAACCCCATACTTAAGAGTCGGCATTCCCATAGTGTGAACTTCGAAATGATATCTGCAGCAATCACTAAAGACATATGGTGGTTAGGTCTATTTAGCCTCTGCGCCCTTGGGAGTGACTGACAGCTAGTTTGATTTGAGGGTGGCAAACGGGGTTAATTGGGCCAGCTATTTTAACGGTCCTTTTGTGATCAGATGTAAATATTCAATAATAATAAGAAGAAAAGTATCAATGATAACAAAATTATAGATATATTTCTAACCTACTATCATTTGTTTGTTTAGTATATGTACATTTTTTCCATAATTTGTTTCGCCGTACAACTTAAGTAATTGTCTAGCTATTATTTTTAAATAAAGAAAAATATTTTATTTACAGGTATAAAACAACGAACAAATCATAGTTTCCATGTTGATGTAGACAAAGAATAAAACATTAGATTTTCGTTGTAAACTACTATGTCTCCCGACATCCTGGGTACCTAACTTTTAAATAAGATATCATTTTTTATAATCTGTTCATCAGTTCACTCGTAATTTCTATAAATGGAAATAGGCCTATAAAATTATACAACCGAATCGGTTAAAATACAAAAATATAATATGATATCGTGAAAATCACTTATTCAGTTTCAATGGGTCATGAAATGTCTAAATTTATCAAATTCTCAATTAAGTTTTTAAAAGATCGCAATACTTATTTCTCAGAGGGACAAGAAAAAGTAAAAATAGATAGCTGCAAATAACAAAAATTTACGTAAAATGGCAACAGAGAGAAGGGAAAATAGTGAGAGAAAAGACATATTTGGGAATAAAAGAGAGAAAATAAAAACGAATAATTAAGAAATAAGAATCGGAAAAAGCAAAACAAAAGAGATCGATAAANAGAGAAAATGTAAGTGTTAATTAAATTTACAAAATTGTATGTTTAAGTGGCGACTTATATAGAAATGTAATTACAACCTAACTATGAAAATGGAATGCCACGTTAATAATTAAGATATTTCTCTTCACAATTACATTCAAATGATTATATTGGCACATTAACTATGAGCACTGCCAAGTTATGTTCATCTGATAAAACCAAAAATATTGTGACTAATATTTTTGTCAAAATTAGAGTTAAGTTTAAATTGTGGTATCTTCTGATTCTTTATGATGCATCTTCTAATAGAGCTCCATTAGCCACAAATTGCTATTTTCTCCGACCTTGAATGTCAAAGATGTCTACTGCCGCTAATTGTATCAAAGCAGTGCACAGACATTTCCCGGGCCATGTCTTCAAGAACACTCCATTTACTTTTATTCCCCTTGGGTGTAGGTAAATGTGGCAAAGCGTAGCACTCTACTGTCGGTACACTCTGGACCTGAAGAAAGTACCACAGCCAGACTTAGTCACGTGATTAGTGTGTCTAACGCCAACAAGCTACTGTCGGTACACTCTGCTTCTGAAGAAAGTGCCACAGCCAGGTTTAGTCACGTGGTTAGTGTGTCTGACTCTGGGCCTGAAGGAAGTGCCACAGCCAGACTTAAACACGTGGTTAGTGTGTTTGATTCAAACTTGGTCGATGGTGGGTTTCATCCTAATTGGTTTAACTTAAAATGTTTTGTTCACATAAGAGTTTAAAAAGCGTCCTGTAACTTTATATATATTATCATAGTAAGAATCTTTCTAAAGAATAGTAAAATTACCAAACTAGTTAGTATTTATTTATAAGCCAAGCTATTAGATAATTTTCAAATATGCACAAAGTATCACTCGTGTAAAGGAAGCAGAGTAAACATTAAATAGAGGTAATATGTCCCAAAGTGTACATCATAAGAGGTAATATGTCCCAGAGTGTACATTATAAGAGGTAATATGTCCCAGAATATTCATCATAAGAGGTAATATGTCCCAGAGTGTACATCATAAGAGGTAATATGTCCCAGAGTGTACATTATAAGAGGTAATATGTCCCAGAATGTACCTTATAAGAGGTAATTTGTCCCAGAATCTACATTATAACTGGTAATATGTCCAAGAATGTACATTATAAGTGGTAATATGTCCCAGAGTGTACATTATAAAAGCTAATATGTCCCAGAATGCACATTATAAGAGGTAATATGTCCCAAAGTGTACATTATAAGAGGTATTATGTCCCAGAGTGTACATTATAAGAGGTAATATGTCCCAGAGTGTAAATTATAAGAGGTAATATGTTCCAAAGTGTACATTATAAGAGATAATATGTCCCAGAATGTACATTATAAGAGGTAATATGTCCCAGAATGTACATTATAAGTGGTAGGGTGATGCTTTCCGCCAAGTAAGATAATAGCTCAGTTGTTGGACGGGGTGGAAGAAAGTATCACTTACCTGGAACTCTACCTTGTACAAGACGGGGAACTTGCGTCTTTGATCACATAACTTGATGAAGTTCTTCAACTCTATGGGTTTGTCAGGAATTGTAGAAATAACTCCATTCTCTTCTGAAAACAATAAAAAAATAAATGAAATTAATAAAAATAATAGCCGACAACAAAGAGCAAGATTATTATTTCTTGCAAAAGCACGGTGAAACGTGAAGTGAATTAATACACTCTAGTGATTTTAGTTCTATCACAAGGGCGCAGGAAATCATTATGTTAGTAAAGTCATGCTTTATATATATCCAATAATAGACCCCAAGTTATGAATAATAATACAAAAATAAAACGTGTATGAACGAAGCAAATAAAATATTTGGTTCAACTTGATATAGCATTAAATAAAACAAGAGTTACTATAATTATTTATTCATAAGGTTTGCCACTATATTTTATTACTATAACAGTCCCTGTGTCTTACAGGTTTTTCAGAAATAGCTTCAATTTTTCTAAACACTTTACATTGATATAATAGAGGAAGTAATATGTTATTGATATTAATAAACTTTATACAAGGATGATCTACCGGAACCAGTGGGCCAATGATCAAATGCATCAGTCTTGTCTTGTGTGGCTTTAGGGTGAGGGGTAAGTCTTGGGTTCCAGTCTTATCTGGGTGTATCAAAGTGTATTTTTTCCCACCAAATTGTTTCCCATCCTCCCTCAACGAAAATATGGAAAGTGAGGAAAGGAGGGAGGTGAAAGAATGACGTAAATGCAGAAAGGTTCCTCCTGTGATAATCTAGTACTAGTGACTCACCAAGGCCGGTCGTACATCAAATGCAACATTTTGTCTAAAGTCTGTTCAGCGCATGAATTGTTTTATGGAAGGCACTTATTCCTACCAGAAATCTATTATTATAGTAGTATATTGGTAGGAAAAAAGACCTTTCAGAGAGTAATTCCTACCGTGAATAGAGTATAGTTACAATTTTTTACGAGGCAAAACTTTGCATTACTTTGCATCTGATGTAGAGAAATAACCTTTGGTGAGACATTTTGACTCGCATTTCAAACGTATTTTTTCAATTTCCTACCAGTTGTGAGATCTCAAAGAGTTGAATACAGTGTTTTGTTGTTTGTGGGAATTTGTTTTTGTGAAGTTAGTGAGTGGTGAAGGATACAAAAATGGAAGAAGGGGACGTAGCTTCTATTTTGTGGCAATTTATTCAATTACTGGACGAGAAACCAAATATGATTACTGGACTCAACCAAATTTTAACCTTAAAAGATGAAATCTACAACCATAAACACAAAGTGCACCGCTCCACTGACAAAGACTGTTGACAACAAGGCCATGTATGTGTTCACCACGCGCATGTTCAGTTCAAAATGGCTTTAGTACATTTTGCTGCAACACATCTGTCAGCGAAGCATCGCTTATTGAAACACCTTTAAAAGCACTACGCAATAATGTTGCAACCAGTGAGCGGCACTACATTTGATGTTATGACAACCGAAACATCTACAATACATTGTAACCAAATGTTTTGTTGCAAAACAAAATTTTGCATTTGGTGTATGGCTGGACTAAAGATACACGAAAACCCCCAGGGTATTTTTGAGAACACGTAAGGAGGCAAATAAATACACACTCCCTCTCTAAAATAAATATAAAACTTCTGGAGGGCAAAAAAAAAACAACCTTCATTCACTGGGATCATTTGGCCCGGGTGGGAGGAGAAAGGAATTTTACTTCAATTTTTCATAATTGATCAATTAGAATTCAATTTCACGAAATACTATTGTTCAAACAATCCTCAAGACAGGTTTCCTCTATTTTATAGCACCATTATTCTAGTTGTTATCTTTATAGATGTCACGTTCCGGACTGTATTAAAATCCTTTCAAACATAATAAAGATTTAAAAACTTCTTACATTGAAAATAATCTAATAAAGTGTATACTTCAACTTTATAATGCAAATACCGAATCAAACGAAAGGTTGTACTTCCCCAGTGTATTTATTAGAGTCAGAGAGACGATACAATTTAGGCAAGTGGTTCTCAAACTTCTTAGTCATGTGGACCCTCTAACCAGGGAACAACTGATTCACAGACCCTCTAACCAGGGAACAGCTGATTCAAGGACCATCTAACCAGGGAACAGCCGATTCGCGGACCCTCTAACCAGGGAACAGCCGATTCGCGGACCCTCTAACCAGGGAACAGCCGATTCACAGACCCTCTAACCAGGGAACAGCTGATTCACAGACCCTCTAACCAGGAACAGCTGATTCACAGACCCTCTAACCAGGGAACAGCTGATTCACGGACCCTCTAACCAGGGAACAGCTGATTCACGGATCCTTTGATGTAAGATAAATGATTAAAAATGATAATCATAAATGTATAGTATATTATAAGGATAAATTAGTCATAATCTATGTTAATGCCAAAACAATTACAATATAAATGAAAACAAAATAAATGTAGGTATTTTATGTGTACATTTTTAACATAATATTTTTTAATACATGCAAAAAGAATTAAAATAAAACTTAAAAGAAAATATAATATGTATTATATTTATATATTTATAATCACTAATAATTTATGTGAGGAATGTAGCTAGTTGTGTAACTTCAAAATACGTGTAATTGAAATATGTAGCAATTTTATTGGCCATTTCTTTAAGTCTCATTCCACACTAAGACGATTTCATTTCACAAATTTGATTAGAACACAAAGAGCAGAAAAGACTTTGCTCGCACAAATAATTAGTTGTAAAAGGAATCAAATATTTCAGAGCTTTTTCTTAAAGTTCTTTGTACTATCTGACTAGAAAACGAAAATAAAAGTGAATTTTCAAATGCTCCCCTCAAAGATGTGGGCACAAGGGGCGTGGCCAACCCCCCACTTTTCAGCCTCACTTTCTCGACTGGCTTTAATATGGGAAGGGATCTCCATTGTGTTTAGTATACACCAGTAATTTACCATTTATATAAAATTTTATTATATATATAAAGGTATGTCTCATGGATTCCCTGGAAGATCACGTGGACCCCGCTTTGAGAATCTCTGGATTAGGTTCTGTGTCCTGTTCCCAATATGATATCTTTGAGAAACGGCTCTTACGGGGATTTTCGCCCTTGCAGGTTCACTCTTTACATATTTTAATGGCGTGTTCCTAACCAGAAGCTTTTTCCCTAGCCTCAAAGATTCGGTTCTTGGTTCCAATTTTCCGAAGTTAAGCAAGCTCACGAGATCATTATATGTTTTTTTTACTTGCACTGAATTTTGATACATTTTTAGGTAACCTCAGATCCTTAATGATAAACCAAAGATACCTCCTGGCCATACCCAATGCCTACCTATAACCCTGATTTTGGTTGGAAGAACAGTTTAGAAAATACAAACATATTTCTTTGAGCCCAACATCGATAGTATCTTATTATTATTATTATTTGTGTTATTTTATAAGTATTGATAATATCTATCCAAGGCGATAGCTGCGAATATTATAACTTGATGAGTGCACATATTAAAATTGCTTTAATAGCTAACACCCATAGTTCATCCTACCAACATCATACTAAACAGTGATACAATATTCCACTTAGGGCCGGTCTTATGGCTACGGGTTAAATATTGCTATCGGGAGGTTAAAGTTAGCAACCAGTTAAAGGTTATCAGCCACTTCAATATTTTACGCGTTTTATGAACTGAATTTATCTGCTGGATAGCTAGATATCTGTAGGGTAAATATATTTTTATGTAGAAAATGCAATGTTGGTACCGTTTTTACTGGTACGCGCATGCGTATAAGCCCAGACTCTACCGCTAAAACCTAGCGAGGGGCGAGAACGTTCAACATTTGTTAAATAATGGCGGCTAAACGAGTGCGAGGAAACAGATGGTGTCACGAGTGCACAGAAGCTAAGATGTCATGTAAGTACTAATTTCGGTGTCTGTCAAAATCTGCTCAATAGTTGGGTACAACTGTTTACAACATTTCATTTATTGTACTCACATTTTGATAATTTGTTCTTATATAAATATAACTCTACAAATAGCTTGTCAGCTTATATAAAAGTGTGAATTAAATGTTTTAACTTTATATAGTTATATCCCGGGCATGTGCTTACTAAACACGTGAACCAAGATTTTAACTTAAAAACAGATTATGATAGGTGAAACCTCATTAAAAACAACGCGTCGCTATGGCAACAACCATTTTAACTTTCAGATAAAATTTATCAGGTACTTAAACCTCCTGATAAAAATGTGATGGATAAATACATTTTATCTGGCAGATAAATGCTATCTTGCAGTCACAAGACGCACTTTTAGCTTATCTACCAGATATAAATATTTATCTACCAGATTAATATTTATCCAGGATTCATAAGACCGGCCCTTATATGGGGTAACTAAGAGATAGGTTTGATTTATAACTGTGGCTATCAGTTTCCCTTTAGGCTCTAAAAAATCAGAGAGGAAAACTCTTTACACCATACTACTACTACTTTGATAAAGTTATATTCATCATTATGTCATGACGTCTCGTAGGAACCATAAAAAAGATTGGTAAATTCCTTAATATAAGACTGTCAAAAATTATATATAATAATAAAACATGTTATGTTTTTACAGGAATTTAATTTATTTTCGCATGAATGTTCATTTCGCTTATCTTGAAAGATGGCTTGCTTTCTTGAATGGGTTACAATATGGTGTGGCTTATAAAATAATTTTAGTAATACTCATAGTTAATTTTAGTAAGGAGAGAATAGTTTACAAATATAAGGAAAGAAACTTAAGTTGTGTTTGGAAATGACTTAATATTTTGCAAAAAAAACAACTTTTATTCAACCTTATATATCATCTAATCTTTTGACGTAAATTTTTTTTTTGTGTGCAAAATATCAAGTCATTTCCAAACACAACCTAAGTTTCTTTCCCTATATTTTAATTTATAAAATAGTGCCATAATGTAATCGGTCAAAGGAAAAATGCTATCTTTTATGGGAAGCATAGTATACATCCTAAGGTTTCTTGTAAAAGGTTTAAATACAAACAAAAAATCAACAAGATAGAACTAAGCCAGTAAATATTTTATAATGTTTAGAATCTAGATTTTTTTTTAAATTTGAGAAAAAACAAATTTTCAACGAACCTTAGGATAAATATAGCTACAAATAACTGAACCAACTTTATAATGTTCAGGTTGTGTAAATAATATTTGTAATTTTCTATGTTATATATATATATATATATATAATAATTACAAATAATTATATATGTGTTTTATTTCCACTCTAATTTATATATGTATATGTGTGTGTGTATTTAGATATATTACAGGCCTCGGTAGCCGCATGGTCTAAGGCGTTACTCCTGCAATAGACTAGACTGGTGAAATTGGGGAGACTGTGGTTTGATCCCAGTTGGATGTACTGAGGATGGTTTTTCCTAAATTGTTTTACAGCAAATACAGCTTTACTTCCTTTAAAATTCAACCTTCCTAATCCCTAACATATTAGTGTAATTAGTACATAGTCATAGTCATAGTCATAGTCATTATAACGTGAACGGGAAGTTATATATATATATATATATATATTCATAAATAATTTATTTCCCTAAATACATATATGACAAACAAGTATTTTGAACGAGGTACAATAGATTGAGTACAAAAAGCCCCGAGTGAATATAAAGAGACAGAAATAGATTATACAAGTAAGAAAAGAGGGGGATGTTAAGAGAAAGAGAAAGTAAATAAGAAGAAAGAAATGGGGAAAGAGAACAATGAGATGAAGATTGAGGAAGAGAGCTAGAGAATTATAACCGTGCTGCGGATAAGTATACTGAGAGAGGAAGAAAGAACGAGCTTTAACGTTGGTTTATTTGTTATATTCACAACGCCTGAAAGTATTGGGAAATTGCCACCAATAATCAAGGAGGGGTTGTCATAGTAACCAGACAAACACTTTCCAAGTCAATCTTCGCATGGTGGCAGAGCGTATCAACTGAGAAGCTGATAGCAATCGGCAAAGACTGTATCGTCAACCTCTATTTCCGAGGAAACCCCCAAACCAATCACGGCAAGTCACGTGCCCTCAAGATGCCTCAATACTCCACAGCGAACGTTGAAAACGGTTCAAGTCAAAACTTCAAACCTATACCAAATTATATACACGTAAATAAAATCACGTCTTTGGTTTTTCCATTTGATTTTAAACTGTATAGTAGTTTGTAGTAGTTTCTACAGCTACGACAACCATTTAATATTAATATTTAGCTTTATTGTTTATGTGTAGATACATTTTATGATTAAATTAGGTTCATTCTTGTTTTCTACGTAATAAATCAACAGTCTTATGTATGTTTGTTGAGATAGTTGTAAAACTGTGGTTAAGCCTTAAATATTTGCGCAAGTATACAATTTTATTTTCAACTTAAAATTCTAACAATATTTTACATACTCTTTATTGCGAATACTAAGGATATCTGTTACTTAAACCACAAATTATAGATTAACAATGTGGGAAATTATGTGTACATGCAAGAACTTTAGCTTGAAAGAGAACCAAACGGTGATAGTTAACACCACTCCCAACGCACCCGTTGGAATATCTAAAAACCCTGAGCTCTGAGTCTAAGGGTCAGTTTCATAGTCAGATTTAGTACGCCTCAAGTGCGGCGCTATACTAAATACAAGACGTCACCTACCTGAAATTGAATGGAATGGGCCAGTTTCATATGCGAAACTGGCCCATTCCATTTTGGTCTAGGTAGGTGTCGTCCTGTATTTAGTATCGACTCGCACTTTAGGCGTACTAAATCTGACTATGAAACTGGCCAATAGTCAAGAAATCTCACATACCTAAACCTGGCGACGTGGCTTATCATTAATGTTCACCAGTAAACCCGTGCTAAACTTTTGCACATTCAACTTTCCCCCTCCCTCCTCCCCCCCTCAAGAAAAATTTAGTCATTTGTTGGGTTGTTGAAATTAAATATTCAGTGAAGTGTATATACAAAATAGCAAAAATAGTTTATTAATGTGAACGTATTTACCATTTACAATACCTTTTTTATACAATATTTGATGTCAGAATGCAATAATCTTGAATGTTTGTTTGTCATTTTAAGTAACTGATACAAAAATATTGTTAGATTTAGTGACTCTTGAAAAGGCTACATAAAGTTGTCCACGAGTAAATACAGCATTTGGCAAGTAGAATCCAGCTCTTTGAAGCGTCTGTCCCTGAGACTTATTGACAACAGAAATAATATATAGGCTTTTCTTTTAACTTTGATTTTAAAGAAACAATGTGTTTTAACGTAAACTGAGTATGCTATGTCAGAAGTCGGCAAAAAATCCTATCCATTGATACCTTATTTATAGCTGTAGACTTTGTATTGGCTGAGAAAAGAGGATGTTGACAACATAAAACATATATAGGATTATTTGCATGAATTGTGAATTTTTAAAGGTGGTTTCCACAGGATGTTTCACGAGGCTATGTCACGCCAATTGCTAAGCAAAGCCGAAAAGCCTTAAAGGTGATTGGCCCTTTTGATTTGGCATGGAAATGCAGAGCCATGGGAACAAACAGTTATCTTTAAGAATTTTTATTGTTTTGCAATTTTCTTTTTGGAAACGGTTTGTTCAAAAACAGAAGCATGTTGATTAAGTTATACTTTTTATAGACACACCTTCTCTATAATTTTAACAGTGATCAAATATCAATAAAATTGACATTTTTCAATAGGAAACTGCCAGCATCATAACAAAAAAATTATAAAATGTAACAATTAATAAACATCGATACACTATCTTAGAAAGGTTGTAGAAAATATCACAATAAAAACTTAATTTATTCTAGATAAAACTGGTATTTCCAAACGTAAGATTTTTTCCTCAAGACCTGTCCGGTAGCTAGCGCCATCTACGGTTTCCGTGATCCATCTGTTCTTGTTGGTGTGGAAGGATACTCTGGTCGGTTGTGAAGCCACGCCATGCCTTTCACCCTCCCGCCCACCATCCCACAAAATAGGTTTTAGACTTGCACTCGACAGGGCCAAGGGCCTTAATGAAGCGAGCGAATACGTCAAAAGGAGCAAGGGAGTATCCTTTGGTTTGTTTTGACTGAATACAACAGGATATAATAATACGAAAACTAAATTTTGTGGTGCGTCTTTAATGTAGTAAACCTGTTCTCTAAATGTCACGCTTCGGTGAACCTTCCTCCTTCGCGTAATTAAATCTAGACCTTCAGTTCATGGAAATTATAAGACAGGATGGTTGGTTAACGCTCAGTCTTGGAAAGTTGAACATCGCTATGCTTTAGAGCTTGTGTTAAATCATATTTGCGTTGACTAAATATTTCCCAACGCTAAATATCAATATTTATTTATAAAATCCCCACAGGACTACTAATGCTTCAAGCATGCAAATAATTAACTAGTCACACGGCGCATTTCTACAAGACGACATGATATTCTACAGGATTTCAACACTATATTCCACAAGAAGATGACATTTATTCAATACAATTGGGTATTGTTTTGTATGTACTCTAGTTTAGGCTTCATGTCTTTCTTATGAAGATGATTTACAATTCTACAAGTTTGGTTTTGTTTATATACCTTAACTTATTACTATACTTTATTAAACATTACTTTATAGTTACGTCCTTCATGACTAATACTTGAAAGGACAAAAAATAATAACAAAACTATTGGGTTTTTTGTTTTGTGGTTGTGTTTTTGAGGGGGTCGGGGCAAAAACATGATAACCCTCATTGATTTAGATGGAATATTTTCACTATTTAAACGTCTATTAAATCCTGAATTATAGCTATAAAAAAATTAGTAAAATATTCATGGATATTCGCTATCCTCAAGGTCTTGATTGATTATAAAGACAACTTGTAGTTCAAGTGGTATGCAACCAGAAATCACAGCTAACATATTTGGTCGTTAATTGACTATTGCGTTTTTGCCCCGACCCCCTCATATATTATAGTGTGTATGTATGCGTGTATGTATGCGTGTATGTATGCAGTTATTTAGTTATGTA
>CABFWB010002659.1:49980-74075 GCA_902151455.1 Timema bartmani | reverse complement strand
AACGAGGGGGGTGGGGGGTCAAGGGCTTCTGGACTCGCTGGAAAAAATCAGGACCCCAACCCTAAAGATGGTTGAACCCCTAATTTGAACATTTTTTGACTCTCCTGGAAACATTTGGCATTCTCTTGAACCAAATAATATATTCTACATATATGCATAAGAACTTAGATAAGGTACGGGTGGCTTTTATTGCATTATTCAATATTACAACATACAAAGATTTGCCAATAAATTATGTTAGATTGCAATCAAGTATATTATCTATAATGCCACTCTATTAAACCTTACTGTTTTTAATATTCAACGATCACAATAAATTTGATAAATTTAATATATTAGTAAACAAGCAACCAATTTATTTACAAACACCCTTACACACATACACATCATCATCCCTCCTCCCCAAATTATATGAAGTTATATAAAAACGATATTGAAATAATACATTCCCCCTATGGGTTGCCTTTCCACCCCTTCTCGAATAATTAGCTTTCTATGTCTTTGCGCAAATCTTCATAACAAAACAAGCTTTTGTGAGGTAAAATAAAAATCTAAGTGTTAAGATTGATATTCTAGACGTACCAATTTATATTCATAATACATTATGAATTACATTGTTAACCTATGTTTAGGTTTCACGGTAGGTCCTATTTTAAATAACATGAATTAAATTATAAATATGATTGATAAATTTGAATTGAACTGACATGTAAACAGTTTTGGTTGCCTTAAATTAGTCACCAATTTTCTCATTTGAAAATAAAATTTGTGGTTAAAGTGAAATGGCCAAAGAAAGGTTTTAGGATTTGTAACGTGCCAAAAGTTGGAGAATAATTTAGGGTAAGGGTTGAGTTGCAAAGGAAATAATAAAACCATTTTGACTTGCAAAATTAATATTATATTTAAGGAAAATTGAAAAAAAAACTAGAATATTTATGTATTAGACATTTTATTCTTAAAAGAAATAATATGGGAATGTCAGACTTACGATCTATGGATTTATTTTTGACTGTTGGCATCACTAGCGTGATAAATGTCTACATTGTTTAGTACAGAGGCTCCCAGATGAGATTTAGATCGCCAATGCACCTCCTCCTTCAGCTCCCAGAATTTCCTTCTTCCCTTCGTCATCTAATATTCAAATCCTCCTTCATCCTAACCACCTATTTTTCTCAACCTTGCCTTCTATGACGTCATCCAGAAGACAGTTCCGCCTAAGGATGTGTCTGATAAAGTTTTCTCTGTTCCGATATATACATATGGATAAATCACGTGAACATTAACCTCTAAGATCGGATTCGAAGACTAGAGGCAATATAATATCTCGCTAGGCACGTCGTTTGATTTTGTTGTCTATGTAATTGCAGACTTACAAATTGCAGCAGTCAACCCGCCATCAGTGAGTTAATTAGTTGAAGAGTGTGATCTGACTCAAGAAGTAAGAGACGGCCTCCATGGGATGTGCTATGATTCCACATTGAGAGTGAGGCCAATAGATAAAACCGATTCTTCCTGGCTAAGCATGACAGAACAAACACATCTATATCAAAGAAAGCTATTTCGTCAGTGCTGACTTTCTCAAGATCGTTCTTGTATGTGTAGGTACTCTCAGCATTGAATAACATAATATTAAGTAGCAGGATTAGTTTTTCTTACGTTAAAGCCGATCTAAGGGTTCGGCCAGACTGACAAGCGTGCGAGCGAGCGACTGGGTGATCAGACTGGCGAGCGCGTGATTAGCAGATAGCTCTCGTTAGCTGTTGACGAGGAGTCTCCGAATCTTGGCTGAGTGAACTTAGTTTTTTTTAACAAGTTATTTATTGTTGTGGTTTTCTCATCCTCTCTCCACGCTAATGCTAATTCTTATTTGTAAAGGCCTATTTTGATAATATTGAAGTATTTTAACTTATCAGTTTTACATATATATATATATAGGTATGGTTTATGATCTTACCAATTAAATTAGGCCGTTAGTAACAAGTGTGCTAAACCTATCTATATTAATGAAATGTCAAAATGAGAAGTTTTCCTAGCACTCAATGAACCAACACACAATAATATTGCCTAGTGCCTGTAAACTAGAACGTACCGGGTCGAGCGCACACGCTTGAAAGATAGAACCAGTTCTATCTTTCAAGCGTGCGCGCTGTCGCTGCTCGCGCGCTCCAGTCTGGCCACCTTTCATTACAACCAATGTGTTCTATTTTATATTTTAGTCGCTCGCTCAGTCTGGTCGCCCTCTAAGAGTTGCACTTGCACAAATTCGACCTATTATTATTATCATTACTATTAGCACCACGTCTTACTATCCGTTTCGGGTTATACACACTTACGCTATTGTGCAATGGTAGGGTGATTGTGAGATGAAATGGAGGACCTACAGTTTAACGTGGGATCCGAACCACTCTGGAGGCATAACATTCCACACATTCACAAGCTTCAATAAATATGTCAGAGGTGAAGGAAGGGTTTGGCAATCAAATAAATCTGTGCCGTGACAGAGGATTGATTCCAGGAACCCCAGCACAGAAGTCCGGCACCTTACCCCTAGACCGCCAGGTCACCAATTCGACCTAGAATTCACAATATTTATAAGATACATTAATTCTAATTGTCACATTGAACTGCTAATTTAATTTATTAATTTTTATTTTACAATAAATAGTTTTTAAAATCCATGTTGGTAAATTGACTGATTTTTGTAGTAACTTAATTTGTATATCTATATTAAACATTTTAATTGTTACCTTAATTTTATAGGGAAATTCCTCAACGTTATTAATCAATGCGAAATAGCGCTATGATATTACTGCCTTTAGATAAGTGTGCCTTTAAAATTGTTGTCTTCAACAAAGTGTGCCCTGAAGTGGAATAGGTTGAGAATCCTGGTTGGTCTCTTCTAGTTTGCTTGCACTAGCTTTAAGTCGAACAATCTTGCAACCCGTTTGGGAATTAGATTTCATGAATAGCTGGGTCGAACCGACAAATAGCTGTAATTTTGATTATAGGCCCTAATAAAATATTATTGGTAAAAAAAAACTCTAACAATAATTTCTAAAGCCTATTTACTAACCAGTTAGGAAATATGTATTGATACAATATTGACCAGCCATCACTTTTAAGAAATGATTGTACTTTATGCATGTAAATAGTATATTGATATTTTAAAATTATTTACTACATATTATAAATAAAAATTCATCATAATCATATCTATCTGTTTATAGAGAATTAACTCTAAAGTTGCCTTGGAGTAAAGTTATCGATTAGATTTAGTCATTTTGGGCAGGTCTAGCTATACAAATATGAATTTATTTATCTTCAGTTGTGGGTTATCTTTGGTAGACATGTAATGAACTTAGTAGAGTCCCGAATCTTTGGAATTTCTCTATGACACTAGGAACTCTAAAGTTCATTGCCACACTAACAAAAATACACCACCTATATTTATTTTGAGCTAGTTCTGTCCAGTCCACCACATAACACACAATCCCTATCTTGAGCCAGTACTATCCAGTCAACCTCATTACACCCTATCCCTATCTTGAGCTAGTACTATCCAGTCAACCTCATTACACCCTATCCCTATCTTGAGCTAGTACTATCCAGTCAATCTCATTACATCCTATCCCTATCTTAAGCTAGTACTATTCAATCAACCTCATTTCATTTATCTACATCTTTAGCTAGTTCTATCCAGTCCATCTCATGACAATCTCTCTTTTTCAGGTCCTTTATGTTATCCTCCCATCTTCACCTAGGTATTCCCAATGGTCTCTTCCCATTAGGTTTGCCAGCCAATACCCCAAAAAAGGTTATAGATTCTCCCATTCTCTCTGCATGCTCTGCCCACTGTAATCTGCAAGATTTTAATATCCTAACAATGTATTACGATGAGTACAGGGTATGTAAATCATCATTAAATAACCTCCACTCCTCAGTAGTCTCATCTCTTTTTGAACCAAATATCTTCCTAAATACTTTCTTTTCGAACAACCTAGATTTGTTTTCGTCATGTAAGATAAGATACCACATTTCACACCCATTGAGAACACTGGTAGGATTATTTCTCTGTATATTCTGAGTTTTACCTTCTTTGACAGCAGTCGAGATGGGAACAACTTACTGACCGAGTAATAGCGTTTATCAAATCAAGTACATTTTACTTTATTATATAATTGAAGTACTATAATGAAAATTATCCTAAAAGATTCTAATAAAAATATTATTTTTATGTGTTTTAAATTCTGAAAAAGTAGTTTTATGGCATGTCCTCTGCCCGCATGTACCAATAAACATTATCAATAACATAAATGGTTTGGGATATTTAATTCAAATTTGGTATTTCAGAATAACTATATGATTTATATGTTTATAATTAATATTAAAGCAAAAACATAAAGATTAGCGTACCTTACAATAAGTCAAACGAAACAAAATAGTAATTTCTTAATAAAGAGCTTTAAAGACTAATTATATTTCACTAATTAAAAAGATAAAGTTAAAAAATAATTGTTTGTAGTTCACATGTCTGAAAAATAACAAGATGCGTTAGTAATATTTTTTATTTCTTAAGACACGCACTGTTGTCTTAATTAAACTGTATTTCTGGCCTTGTATGGATATGGGGGACACGCTTCGGTGGCCGCATGGACTAAGGCGTCACTCTCACACTATACTAGACTGCCGATGACCGGGAGGAGTTCAATCTCAGTCGGGTGTATAAAGAGTGGTTTTCCACCCTCCCTAACACGTTATCGTAATTAGTACATAGGCGTATAGCCTAAATGGGTCGTAAGACGCAGGGCTAGAAAAAATATTTTTAAAAAACCGGAGGATTCTCTTACGAATGGACATTCGAATCATCTTTTAGAAAATAAACTCTTTTTGCAACAACAGTGATAGCATTTTACTGTATTATTAGTGTTACTTTATATGCAGGCCTATTTATAATATATTAAAAAATGTATAGCTGCAGATCCCATGACTTGACGTATGAACACATTAACGTATATTTAGTATATTTATAAATCTGACATTATGTTCATTCGTAAGAAAATTGGGGTGTATATAATATATTTGTAGTGTCTCGGTTTATCTTTAATATGAAATAATGTACATAAAAACTAAGTGTTCCTTACCTAAAACAAAAATACAATATTCTTTTTGAAATAATATAATTTGTAAACTATATGTTCAATGATATTGAAATTTGATTTAATAAAGTAAAAATCACGTGGATGTGGTAAATGGTGAGAAATGGTATGAAATAAGAGTTATAAGCGAATTAAATATGTTTGCCACCGTGAATATATTTTACCCTGGCGTCCCCCACAAAACAAAAAAGTAGATAATATTTGAAAAAAATAAAACTGTCCAAACCAAAATAAACAAATGAATAAATTACATATTTTTTTTAAACTTCGTGTGGAAAAAATTTCTAATTTTTAATTTCTATTGTTTTATCAATAGTGATATTTTTTATAAACAAAATAATTTTATATTAAAAAATCGAACTTAATCCAATATTTTTAGTTTAAGCATTACAATAAGTCAATTTACGTTAAAAATTAAATATTTGCTGGCCTCTACCGTTAACATATTTTATCGTTACGACATGTACTTCAGATGATTAAAAAACAATCACGGAAAGTCCTGGTATTTATTCAACACAAGGGAGGAGAGGGGTATGGGGGTAGGGGTCGAAGATTTAGTCTTATGTAGCGCTAAAGCAGTCACTATAGCCTAGTATGGATTTAGAATTCACTAGAAATGCGCTCCAAGACGACACAGTCTCAAGTGTGATTAGTGTAGAGGAAATTAAAATATTTGATCTGAACAGATGCATTATATCCACAAATATTTGTAGTGACGAATAATGTTAATGCGAGGGCAGTGTGTAATTAATTTCCCATTTCCCTTTTCACTCACTCACTACTTTAGAAATGTATAGTAATTGTGTAACAGCCTCCTATTTTTTGTTCACTCTTGCACATTTATTGAATATGAAAGTATCTTTTAATTTGAGAGGAAGAATTTTGTTTAACGGAACTCCCCGAGCTAGTCCTGCTCATCTCTCAGGAATGTATCAGGAAAACAAGAGAGTTTAGTAGGTCTGTAGCAGAGTAATTCACAGCTGACATGGCAAAGCTCCCATCACCAGAAGGCCGCCGAGTCTATCCACCCGTAGCGGAGCTAATATTAGACTCGCCCAACCCGACTTTGTGAGGGGTCCGGCGTCACGGTGCCGCCAGTACACACAGGCCTGAACGAAATGTAGGCGCCTTTTTTTAGCGGTAAAATAAACCAATATATGTCAATCAATCATCTCTTGTTACGTGACTAATAGACGCTATATCCACATGCCATATATGTTGTACAGAATGACTATAAACATCGACGATTTTATAACTTCTTTTGAATGGTTCTTATTTTATTTGAACGTAGTGTATTCCTTACCTTCCCTGTCATGATCGTGAACTTGATGCTCACTTTAAACAAAAATAGTCACTAGTAGTGAATGTTCTTAAAGTGTTTATGAATAACACACAATAGCCTACAAATCAAAGGGAAATAAAACTTCTCATTAATGAAATAATCAAAATTAATATTTTCAGACATGAAATGATGTTATTTAAACGTAACACTACACGTAACGATGGGCATATGGACAAAGGAGCAAGTATCGTATGGTATATTTAGCTAGTTGTGGGCAGATACCGGTTTGAATCCCGGTCAGATGCGTTGAGGTGCCTTTCCTAAATAGTTTCCCACTTTTATTCCATCCAAATGCCTGTACATTTAATCAAAAAGACTTACATTATACCTACTTTATCAAAATACTATACAGTCCAATTTCCATCTGACAGCTTGAAAAGTTACTAGATTTACTTTCAAGTATTCATACGTCCAGTAATGCTGTCATTCTATATATATATATATAAAACCAATACTAAATAATTATTATTAGCACCGAGTCTTACTACCCGTTCGGGTTATACGCACACCAATATTATAAACACCCAAATAAAATAGGAATATATTTTATCATTGCTGACAGCAAATAATAATGTATTTTTATTTTATAAATAAAACTTCTAATACTGTGCTGGGGGTCCGGGGTTCAATCCTCGGCCCCGGCACAGATTTATCTTATTGCCAAACCCTTCCTTCCCCTCTGAAAAAGATGTGTATTAATCACAACTTGTGAATGTGTGGAATGCCAGGCCTCCACCGTAGTTCGGATCCCACGTTAAACTGTAGGTCCTCCATTTCATCTCACAGTCACCCTACCATTACACACTAGCATAAGTGCGTATAACCCGAATGGGTAAACTCCATTCACGGTAGGAATTACTCTCTGAAAGGTCTTTTTTCATACCAATAGCTTACTATATAATAGATTTTTGGTAGGGGAAAAGGCCTTTCAGAGAACAATTCCTACGCTGAACAGACTTTAGTAAGACACAGTGCTAATAATAACAATGATAAAACTTCTAATGAAAATTCGGCTTTAATTGCTCTGATACCCCAAACAGGTTGTAAAATGCGGTTCATTTCTACGCTGTTTACCATTTACACACAAAAATCAATGATTGACTCATTTAATTAAAATTGAAACTACTATGCCTTTGGGACATTGCTGATATTTTTAAAGAGATACAATTATATTCTTTGAAACTAAACTAATAATGGTATGAACATATTTCATATAGTTTTTTTTGCTTTTCATCAAATTTTAAGTACCGATATATATTTGCTAGAGATATCGGCGACTGGGTACACATATAGTGTTCCAGGGTTATCAAAGAGTTTGCCCCCTGTTACAAGCAAAATACAGACTTTTATAAAATAAAGATTTATATCTTCNTGTGTGTGTGTGTGTGTGTGTGTGTGTGTGTGTGTGTGTGTGTGTGTGTGTGTGTGTGTGGGTGGGTGGTGCTGGAGTTCAAGTCCCAGGTGGTTATAAGTGACAGTGGATTTTTTTTTAAAATCTAGTTCCTTTTATGAAAATTCTGATATTTCGTGTGACTTGTAGGCTCTATTTTGGGAAAGGTATTGCATTAGATATTAAAGGTACGCCATTATGGCAAGATTCAACCTGTGACGTTTCATGAGGTTACTGATATAAAAGTGTGTTTTCACTCACCCATGAACAAATTGCTGACGTAATGAAAATATATGTTTAGATAAATGGCACATACTGTTGCGAATGTTGCCTCGAGATTCAATTTGGTGTTAATGACCTACCAGTGTCAGCTTGATAGAGATTTTTTTTAAACAGTTTGAGCCATGTCTTGCCACACAACGATGGTTACTATTATCTGATTTGGAGAAGATGTTGAAACATTTCCAGACACACACACAATTAACTATTAACTCAACAGATCAAGGACACCAGAACGTAAGCTCTCCATTCATCCCTAACCTGGCACACCTCTATCCAACCTAACATGTCACCCAACATCCTGCAAATCCATTTTCACTTTATTCTACCATCGACGTCTTGGACTACAAAGGGAACTTGTACCTTCAGGTTTGCCAACGAAAATGTGTTTACGCCTGGTATAACCCCTACGTATCACAAGACCACCCCACCTCAGCCCGAACACCTTGATTATCTCAACTACTTATAAAACAAAGCGTCGTTCTGTAAGTCCATTTCCTAACATCTCCAGAACCACTTAACAGATTGCGATGGACTTATTTTATACTATGTAGATTTTTAACGGAAAGGTTTTAGGCTATTGATCAAAAGAATTAACTCAAAAGATTGATGATTATGATATTAAATATTTTCTACTAAAACTCGTGTGGATGCGGATTCTCTAATTGAATGCAGAATTCATTATTTATATGTATAGCTTGATCACCAAATTCAAAGAGTAACCACAAAATACATTTCAATAGTAAATCCAAAGAGAAATCATATTTTTAGTTTAGTTGGTTGTTTTAAGCTCACATATCCTTATAAAGTAGTTTCTGTACTTATATGTTCACTTATAACTAGAGAACTACCGATTATAAGTGCGGTATTGTTTTTACATTATGTTTAAGTCATCTAGAAAGCTTATAAGCTATAAAAATATTTATGTATTTATGGAGATTAGCAGGGACGTTAAAGGTAATAGGGCTGCTTATGTACATTGCGAAGTGACTGCCAAACGTGCAACTAATGTAGTGACTTCAGGAAAAAATCTGACCCGACAATAAAGATCCGGGGATAAACTCAGAGATTCCAGATTCAAACAATATATCACAACTGCATGATAGTGTAACTATACACATAGTACACAGCCCATACGGACTTTTGAATCGATCGTCTCCGTGCATGCAGCCAAAACTATCCAAAGCTACATTGTTGGCAATGACGGATATCCCAAATACCTCAGATGGCATCCTGAAGATGGAGGGCAGTCGGAAAAGATCAGTTATCGAGCGTTGGAGATAGACAGTCATTAGATTATCAACTAATGAAGAGCTGTGCAGCGGTTCAGTTTAATCCAATCAATCAAGTATGTATGTATTTATGTAAGCAAAACAATAAGGATAGTGATCAAGGGGCGTTTAATATTAACTTCAGCTATGAGGGAGAACAATTTCAGTAGTTATAATTCAAAGTTCATGAATTTAGCTGCCCATCTAAAAAATGAACAGTGTGTGTATTTTACAAGTAGTATAAG
Organism: Timema bartmani; assembly: GCA_902151455.1. NCBI lineage: Eukaryota > Metazoa > Arthropoda > Insecta > Phasmatodea > Timematidae > Timema > Timema bartmani. Next base: position 64,392 of record CABFWB010002659.1, on the reverse strand, counting down.
TGACGTCACTAATAACCCATGCAACACACCATTTATGACCTTCTTCAAATTTTGCGCTGAAGATCCCTTTGCCAATACAGTTACTTACAATAATTTATGTTTGGAAAATTAAGAAATCCCGGTGCCAAAAGCGAGATGTTTCTGTCGATAACACCCCCAAAGTAATTGCCGAGTATATACCGTACACCTGAATAACACAGTATGTTATTTATTTGAGAATGCGGCTCCATGTCATTAAAGGTCCAACTTCACTTGAAAATTTACTTACCCAAAATGACGTATCCCACTCATCTTACTAATTAGTTTGCAAAGCACTGTAGCTCTTAGAGGATGACTCACACTGAATAAGTATTTTTTTAATAAAAAGCCACATTGTGTCGTTCTTCTTCCTCACGCAGATATTTGCTCTCCATTATATTAGTATTTTTCACGTAACATATCCTCTCCCACTTTGGCTTGCCCACAAATAAATCATGTAAGAAGATATTGAACATAGAGTCAGAACAAATCAATCAGTAGAAACTTTGGACTTCAATCAATTACGATATTTTTAATGCAGGTTAAACTAAACCAACAAAATTGTAAGGTTCCTCTCAAACAAGACCGTGAAGGACTTGAGTCTTCCTCTACCCAACAATTCGTACAGATTGATTTATATTCTATAGAAACTATTTGAGAGAGACTGTAACAAGTTCCAAATAACAGTACAATTAAATGGCATAATATTCACCCTCCGAACCGTTTGGACTCTAACTTCTTCACGCCTGGCCGGGACCTCCTCCCTCTAGCACACTAACACAACTTCACACCTCCTTTCAGTCAGTTAGATAGTGACACTATAAACTAGAGATGTGTCGTTCGCAAACGACTGGTTTAAATTAAACGGCTCCTCAAGGTGAACGAGTCGAACTAGTTTCACCTTATCGACATGAACTAGTTCAAATTGAACGACACAAGACAATCGGAAAACTCTTCGGCCGAAATAAGTTTTTTCCCCTCCTTGTTCAGAAAATCTACCTCCTCTACGCCCCCCTCCCCTCTCGTCAATAAAGCCAAACAATAAGCAACATTGTCCTCACAGCACAGGTAGAAATGGTCTCTAGAGTTCAGGAAAAAGGCTTCAAGAGGCAAATTTAAATGCTTTCTTAGAAACTCAAATATTTTAAAACTATCACGTGCTCTTAAGGCAGCGCACCGCAACCTACGGCCCGTGGCTAAATCCGGGGCGCCGACTGAGAGGCCTGGTTTGACGTAGACGGTTGGTTAATGTCTGAATTCACTTCTATATCTATAATATCTACGTCGTCAACAGTTTTCTAACTAAGTTTAATGTGGCTTGATCAACTGATGGTACTGACCTATGAGGAAACTCACTTCTAAAAGTAGGGTGTTTGGCTTTAAGGCGTCTCATTAAGTTCCCAGTAGAACCACAAGCTAAACTGACGAATTGTGAACAATACCCACACTTGGCATTTTTGTCTTCAATTTCGGAAAAGTGATCCCAAAGTTTATTTTATCTTAGTGGCATTTTATTTTTTTAAACAAATGTGCATTTAAATACAATTATACTACTTAATAAACTACATAATTAATCATAATAAATAAAGTGCTACATTTAATAAGTTTTAGATTTGAATCATGAGCATAAATAATACACTAATTAATTTAATAAACTTTAAAAACTTCTCCCTGAAAGCAGGCCTTTGATGTGAAGGGAATAGCTAATTTACACGATGTGTTTCTCTAAATGGTACCGGTAACTGACTGATTGAAAGTCGTAGGTCGGTCACAAACGATGATCCAGTAGCCGGTATCAGGTCGGTCGCAAACGATGAGCTACAAAACAAGTATTCGTTCACGAACGACTAAAAGATAAAAATGAACGGCTCATTTCACTGAACTGAATCAATTTAGCCCATTCCTAAGAGTGAGCCGTTCTGCCCATCTCTACTGTGAACCAACTCGCTGCATGCGAAAAAGGCCACGCCCAACAAAAACAAGTGAAGGTGGCTGCACGTACATAGTTATTATTTCTCCCGCCTAGGCTGTTCCGTGCACCTGCTCCCTTTCCTTCTAGCACATTCTACTAGTTCCCAGAAGGCCCGCAATCTTTCTACGCGCTTCTCGGTCCCTTCCCTCTCCCCTCTTCACAACCCTACTCTCTGTAAACATGTGATCTGGTGTAGTCACTATATATGGCTGTGTTTTGTTGTTATCAGTACTCATTGCACTATTGTCTTAGGACGAGGAAAGCGACGCATTATAAGCTAGGGCTTAACTTGCGCTTTTTTTAAAATTATCTTTTGACTAAATTATGGAATCTTTTCAAAATTATTAATTCAGACTTATAATTTTAAATCACTGTAATGGGTTGGAGGTATTTTTCTTTATTAGCAGGCTAATGTATAGCCATGTTTCAATTAAAATAATATTGGGTAAACTAAGTTTTCCTTTAATCTTCAAAGTAACTTCTGTTTCACCGCTTGGCGGTTAGCGTTTCATTGCACTCTCACGTAGGCTATGGTCATCTTGCTGATGGGTAGGTGACGTCGTTTACCGAGTAAATAATTGATTGGTAAAATTAACTAAATGGCACGAGACGTCAAGGGCACTTAAAAATTTAGTATTTTGCTTTATAACTTTAATTACATCATAATACATTTTGTTGTCACGAGATTTCAGAGCACTTAACAATTGATTATGTTTTACAATCTTTGAAACTTCAATTGGTTTATAATACATATTGTTGCCACGAGATGGCAGAACTCTTAAAGATTAATATTTTATTTTATAATATTTGAAACTTTATTAAAGTACAAATTGTTGTCCTGAGGTGGCAGGACATTTAAGATTTGGATTATAACATAACTTAAATTTTGGGAAGTTCTATTGGTTGTTAAATTTTCAGAATGAAATTTCTAATCATTCTACCTGAAAGCCATGAGGTGGCAAGTCTCTAGTCATGTATATATTGTTATTGTTTCTTGAATAAAACCATTGTTCTCTTGTGATTCCTTGCCTATTATTTCTCACGGGGGGGGCTACAAGACAACAAACGACCGGCCATTTATATTACAAGCTTAGAATATAAACAAACTTTTTTTTTAACACAGAAAAACTTACCGTAAACATAAGAGAACTTTAGAGTAGTCAAGATACTGTGGGAAAAGTGTTCTCTTAAGATACGCCCGGTGGTAAAGGAAATACTTTTATAATTAATTTATTCTTGTCTAAGTTCAGGTTTGAGGGATGCAGTGGCTTTAACCACTTTGTTAAGAGGGGGTAGGACATTGCATGAGACATTCAGGTATTACAGCTAATTCGTTTAAAGAGGGGGCAGAACAACGTATGTGACATTTAAATTACCTTTGCATTTTTATAACGACCAAACTACCATGTGCAACATATCAAAACAAAGTTTTATATAATAGCTGCAAATATTATCTCTTATATTAATGAATGAGAGTACAATGTCTCATAATACATCAATTGAAGAACCAGAGATATGAGATATCTTTGAAGCAACACGTTTCTCATAGGAGGCTTGGCTATATTGTTCTCATGAGACTTCCGACAAACTTTACTGGTCATTCCGAGTCACTAGAGCTGGCTAAGTCAACGCCTGCATGAAAATACCCTACTTATGCCCAAATGTGAAACTTTCCTTGTCAACCAACATGTGCATCGGCTTGTGCAAAGATAAAAACTAGACTTATTTGTCGATGTGTTGCTGAAGCTCGGCGATGGAATATTCGCAAAGAACGAAGGCATGTTGTCCTTGAATAACTCCCAGGTATGCGTTGTGGTCAAGTATATTCAGTAATTAGTACATTTTATCTATATATACTTCTGAAAACGAGCCTCTTTCTTGGTTTTAGGAGCAAGTTATTCTATTTCTAAAATATAATTGGTTGATGGCGTATTTTAAACTAGTTCGAAGTGCCATACCCAACTTACATATACATAGGTATTACACTGTCTAAATATATAATTCTCTTAATTCATTGAGTTTATCCATTCACGTTCTTAAATTAAAATTTGAGCACCCATTATTTAAATGCGTAATTTGAGCCCACCTAAACTGAGTATGAGACCCGCTTACAGGTAAACAATCTGCAAAATATCGCAGCAACGATTCTCATGACAGGTTGCACTACGGGAAGATGGGTCTTAATACCAAGAATACCTATGATTCCATCAGCCTCGCCCTTCCAGTTTAAATGAAAGCAATTTCCTATCAAGGTTTGCTATGTGATGATCATCAACACAGCACAAGGACAAACCCTGAAGGTGGCAGGCGTTGATCTCCGCTGCAAATATTTCTCCCATGGTCTACTTACTATACGTGGCGTGTCCCCGTGATAGTTCTAGCTGCGACCTGTAAGGTGGGAACACACTGCCGTCACGTCACGTGAGCTCATGTGACCTCATACAGTATAGATATGACGTGACGTGCTGTACATACTCACACTATAGTCACGTCATGTGACTCAACATGCGCTCTCGTTTCGTTTTCAGTAATACGTTTCTTATCTAAAGTTCTTCATTCTTGGACTAACCATGGAGAAAAGTGGATCAAGCAGTTCTTCTGAGTTTGAAGAAGAGTTGGAAAATGCTTGTGCAGTATTAGTGGCTAATACAGTGGCTCGTAGGAAAAGGGTGTGGGTGCATCAAGTAAATTTGAAAAGGAAGGAGAAGGGCGAGTTTTATCATTTGGTTAAGGAACTTAAAGAACACCCAAGTCGATATGAAATGTATTTTAGAGTGACAAAGGAAGAATTTCAGTTCTTACATGATCTTATAAAGGAGCTCGGCTACGCACTTTTTCAATAAGCATTTCCTCCATAATTAACACACTCTAACAACCAAGAAAACTAAATGACTTGTCCACTGACGACACTTCAACGGACTCACGGCTCACGAAATATGTGCTGCCGCAGATATTGTGAGAGCGCGTGAGGGCGTGACGAGACATGAGGAGACATGACCTCACGTGATGTGTATGTAGTGACGCCAGTGTGAATGCGCATCCCTCTTATCAACAGAAATAAGTCTACTCACACATTGATTGCTTACGTGAGCTCATGTGACCTCACGTGACGTGACGCCAATGTGTCCCCACCTTAATTGTTCGCCCCTGATGATAAATCTACTAACGTTGTTTGGAAAGGGGCTTTGCATTAAATTTTGTTGTTTTATTTCCTTCAATTAATAAAAATATTCTTTGTGACTAATTGAAACAGAAATAATTACACCGCATTGAATTTTTATTTTTATTTTATACACATCTTTTATCAAATCCACAGTTTTAATCATGGTAATCTCCACATAATATATTGCGTGATTTATTCTCTGCAAGGGATAAAAATTATGGTATTAGAATGTTATTGTTTTATTGAACATGTTTTAGAACGTGAGCGAAGCTGGTGGCAAAAGCTAGTCTTTAATACATTGAAGTTAAGAAAGATTTAATTTTAAGTGAAAATATGAGTAATAACTTGTTGCTTTGCACTGTTGCACCACATTAAGTAGTCAACCTAATATAGATTTATTCAGTTATTACATGCTAAATATGACACAACAATAGGTAACATTTAAAAATACATGTACAATAAATTAGGTTTATTAAAGAAATTTATGAAATATTAAATTTAATATAAATAACACAATAAAACATTGAATTGGTAAAAAATATGAGTAAAATATATGAGGTTCAAATCTCAATTTATTTTCTTAGTATGGAGTGATATAGTACGCTTTACATCCGTAAAGAACATAGATGATTATAGGTTAGTATATCCTCAGCTTAATATAATGGAGACGAGTCGACAACAGCTGAATAATAGCAAGCATTGCCTTCATGAGTTCTTTTTTTTTTTAACTAAACAAACGCAAATTTATTTTGTACACAAATTTTGAATGAAACCATATACAGGAGGGATCTGGTAAGGGTAATGATTTACATCCCTTTATTTTCTTACCACTCACATGTTAGTAAATACAATGCAGTCGTATTATTTTTGCGGTCTACATTGATAAATGTTTACGATATCATAAGTTTTATTTATTGGTATTGATAGTATACATCAAAAGATACATCTTAAGATCACATGAATTGACGTTTGAATACGTGGAAGTAGATCTAGTACCGTTTCTAGTTGTCTATAAGCCTCTTCTTATTAAATTTGGGTAGCACCTTGTACTAGTTTTTTTTTTCTACCACGTTTTAAATCCTGTTCGAAGTGTGACATCAGCGGTTCAACGCGCATCTAAATAAGGACTTCCAGCGAAAACAACGTGTTATTATATAAACATGCAACTTACAAACTACCCGCTTCGGTGGCTACATGGTCAAAGGCAACGGTTTGCAACCAATGACTTGCGGGCCGTGTCCAGCCCATCAACTGATTTTATCCAGGCTACAAAAGATCTAGCAAGCAAACAAATGTTTTTATCAAAATAGACTGTGAAAAATATAAAGTAGAGAATTTTTTTTCAATTAAAAAAAATTAGATGGTCCACCAATTATTTTTTTCCTAACCTCATAAGTTCCTCAATATCAAAAAGGTTGCCAACCTCTGCTATAAGGCATCGTTATTGCAATAGACCAGACTACCAGTAACGAGAAGATCTGGTATCGAATCCTGGTTGGTTGTATTGAGAAAGGGATTTTCCTTAATGATTTTACACTATTCTTCCACTCAAATTCATGTGGATTTCTTCTAAAATTCAACCTTCTTTATCCCTAACAAATTAGAATAATTCGTAAATATGCTTGTAGCCTGAATGGGTAGTAGGATGCGGTGCTAAAAATCAAACAAAAACTTACGAACTATTTTAGTTCTATTAAAAATACACAATTCAGCTATACGGTCGTTAATTTATTATTCTAATCAATGATAGTTTTTTCAACAGTATCGGGAAGTGAACCTGGGGTTCTTAGCCCCCTATGCAGACGTGATGCCAATGAAGTTAAAACGTCAGACAATTACTATACTCATAAAAACGTATTATTCTTACTATTATTATTATTAGCACCGCATCTTACTACCCGTTCTGGTTATACGCACTTACGCTTATGTGTAATGGTAGGGTGATTGTGAGATGAAATGGAGGACCTACAGTTTAACGTGGGATCTGTTGTGATTAATACACGTCTTGTCAGAGGTGAAGGGAGGGTTTTGCAATCAGATAAATCTGTGCCGGGACCGAGGATTGATTCCCGGACCCCCAGCACAGAGGTCCAACACCTTACCTCTAGACCACCAGGTCACCTTAATAAACGTATTAAAAACAAACAAATTAGAATACATTGTTTAAATAATAACGATAATGATAACTGTCTTAGGGAAATATATACATGCATATATATAAATTATCCGTTGTAGTCTTGTTAGTTAGAGGAGAATGATAAGGACTACGAAATATTAGTTTTAGTAAGGAACGACCTTATAATTGATGAAAACGATAATTTGGCTTAATCTATGGTCTGGCAACGAAACGGTTTGGCTCTTAAACGAGGTGGAGCAATTAAATGCTAAAACATAGCATGACTTTCACTTTCTGAGTTAGCATATCAAACAAATGGTAAAATATTTGCTACCCAATTCGAGGACAAAACAAGATACCTTTTGGCGGCAGTTGCCATCACCCCCACCCCCCCACTGCATCAAGTCACCCAAGCAATAGGATTGCTGTCGCTAGTCTTGGGTGCTGACTGTTGCTGACCTAGATCCATGCTCTCCAAACTGGGACAAGCGCGCTCCCATTAAGGGGGGCATTAACACAACTGAGGAGTAGCTTATTTTATTTTTATTTTTCACGCGTTTTTAGCAACCATTCGGATTATTTGTATATATTCTGATTATTTTTAAGGAGAGGATAGATGAAGGCATAGTTTTTGGAGAAAATATAGCCTTATATCGCGGGGTGAGAGTGGGAAACCATTTAATATCAAAATATTTTGAAGGTTTATTGTAACATTTTTGAATGTATTATATGTATAAAAAATAAAACAAAATTGATTTTTTTGCTGTTGCGAAATTGACTATTTGGCCTTTTCTTGCAAGTGGTTAGTTATGTTGATGTAATATGAATTAACGATAACTAAACTATACATATCTGTATTTAGTTGCAGACGTAATAATTTTTTAATTTTTTTTGCCTGGATTTTTAGGAAAAAATAGTACCGAAATGCTCTATCAAAAGTTTATTTTATACTCAAATTGATAGCAAGATGCAGTTTAAAAAATATAATAATAATAATAATCCTATAACCAATCCAAGTTTCCAGTCCAGAAAATGTATTTACCTCAACCAAAGCCCAGTGTTTTAAATGGCTTTTTTGATAATCATTATGTGACCAAAGTAAATATAAAAAATTTAAGAATAGGGAATTTTAACATTAATTTTTTCTAATCATACCACTCATATCTGCGTTGATTATTAACCATTTTAAGCAAAAAAAATCTGATTTAATACCAAAGTACAACTTAGTTGCATCTATTTATTACCAATCTGGGCTAGCAGCATATTTGCGGTTGTGGGCTATGGATGAGGATGATAGTATTTTAGATTTAATACACCCGAAATTGCATGGAAGGAGAGAGGGGATTCAAGTTCCCAACCTTCTTCTCCCTGGCAAACCGGACTACACGAGCCTGCCATACAGTCCGCGTGCCCACTGATGTGGGTGATTCCGAACTCACCAAGAATGAAGTTCTAGGTGCTGATGGTCCTTGTCTAAATATGGTACACACGACATTATTTAGTGAACGATATGTTGAGGTAAAACTTGTGTGTGATCAATGTTGCCAAGATCTTGTATAAGAGATAATGTTGAATGTAGCAGGCTTTATGTTGAGCCTGAAAGTGGTGATAGCAAAATGCTCCAGTTGCCACAATCGGCGATAACAAACTGTTCCAGTTGCCACACTCGGCGATAATCAAACTGCTCCAGTTGCCACACTCGGCGATAACAAACTGCTCCAGTTGCCACACTCGGCGATAACAAACTACTCCAGTTGTCACACTCGGTGATAACAAACTGCTCCAGTTGTCACACTCGGTGATAACAAACTGCTCCAGTTGTCACACTCGGTTATAAAAAACCGACCCAGTTGTCACACTCGGTGATAGCAAATTGACCCAGTTGTCACACTCGGTGATAACAAACTGCTCCAGTTGCCACACTCGGTGATAACAAACTGCTCCAGTTGCCACATTCGGTGATAACAAACTTCTCCAGTTGCCACACTTGGTGATAACAGATTGATACAGTTGTTACACTTAAGTCCATCGGTACAGATAAAGTAATTGAAGAAACACACATGAGGTGAAAGTTAACTTACATTAAAATCTGACTTCCAGCCCTCAAAATGTGCTGGCAGGGCCCTCAAGCTAACCATAGGAAATAACCGGCACTGTGGTGTAGTGGTCAGTGCACCTGCCAATGAACCTAGGGGTCCCGGATTCAATTCCCGGCTAACACCTTGGATATTTTCCCGAAAGAATAGTTACCCCAACAGTCACCAGGGTTTATTTAATAAGCCTTGAGTTAGGTTTAAGTGTTTCCACAGGTTCCACACCATCAATTCACTATTATCATCCCCTTGCACAATGCTCCCCGGTTACTCAGACTTACCAGAGTGTAGGCTTGAGTAACGAGCAAAATGCAACGTACTTACAGAAAGAAAGTGATCAGCAGGGGAATCTAATTTGACAAACTCATTTGAAGCCCAAGTATCAAAATCAGATGAGCTAATCCAAAATAGCTCTACCAGAAAATTTACTCTAATTATATTCAGGAATAAGGTTTCTTACGTAAAAAGAGATGTAAAGAAAGACATACGAACAATTACCAGAAGATATAAAGCCCAGTTTATTATTATATAAATGTAAGTAGAAAAATGTTAAAATAGTCCATTTAAACAATTGCGAAAAACTCGCAGAAGAATAGTAAATATATAAATCCCCAATTTAAACAATACGGCCTCGTCCTTCAAAATGACGTCAGCAGGAAACAATAGCCCAACCGGCCAGTAATTACCATAGTAATGATATTGTCTTAGTAAAAATCATTAACATCATCTATCAAAATTAGCATAACTCTGCACATTATTAGTTATACGCTTTATTCTAACCATGAACAGTAACCAAACCTATCTTTCGTAATAACCATTAGGCGGGAAAGCCCAGACTTTTATCGTAAACTAAATGGACGAAAACATATTATCATACTAAACTCATAACGAGCATCTCAATAGCAACAATAATTTCCTAATAGAGTTCATCAGAATATAATAAGGCTCAATACAACTGAATTCTGCACCTCACATAATACTCTTCTAAGGTTCTAAGGGGTCGTCCATAAACCACTTAACGCTTTGAGAGGAGGGGGAGGGTGGTAGTGAGCTCTAATGTCTACATGCTGCTACTGAGTTTGAGTATAATTTAAATGCCTACTGCACATTATTTTACATAGGCCATGAATAATCACTTTTGTTTGTACAGAAACAATTTTTTTTTAAAAAAAAGAGGAGATTTGTTCATTGCTTGTGTATAAAAGGCGATATTAAGAAAAAATAGTCGAAGAGACTCAAAAAGATGTTGTAGTGACATGGAAAGAAGCAAAAGTACAGAATTTATCTCAAAGCAAGTTTGAGGAGTCAATAAATAGTGTTATTTCTTCATACCAGCAGCATGTTATGAAAAGTAAATCTTCAAATATAATTAATTATTCACAAAAGGTAGGTATATTTAAACCTCTACCTTTCCCTTCTGATAAATCTAATGTGTATGTATATAAAGGCAACTATTATACATACGTTATAGTGGCTGCATTGTCTATAATAATCATTCTCTCAGTAGACTAGACGGCCGATGTTGGGGAGATGGGGTTCGAATACCAGTCAGGTCTACTGAGGGTTGCCTTTTCCTACATGGTTTCCCACTCACCCTCTGTGCAAATTTTGGTAAATTTTCTTTAAAATTCTACCTTTTTAGTATACATTTTGTAGGGTGGTATAGTCTAATGGTAGTTATTTTAATTATTTTTTATTATATTTAACTAATGGAGTAGAAATGAGGAAGGTAGAATTCTAGAGGTAATTTACCCTCATTAACGTGGAGATATATTATAAAACCATTTAGGAAAAGCCACTCTGATTATACCCGACAGGTATTTGAACCCTGTTCTCTGCTTTATTGGCAATCTAGTCATTTTCAAGAGTGAAGCCAGGATCCAGGATTGATGTTGGAATGAAACATAAGTCTATGTATTGATAAGTTAACTAAAGTAAAGTTGTATATTAATCCAATAATAATTTAGAAAAGTTGTATACTTAGAATTATTTAAGCAGCTCTCTATATGATCATAATATGACTATCATAAAAAGTGCACAATATTAAGAAATATGTCTTCCCCTGGCGTCAAGCATCTAATGTGGGCATCATCATGTAGCGAGCGCTACTGTAGAAAAGGGCCATCCTAGTCAGCACATAGTAGTGCCGTTTGGCTCTTACTCAGATCGCAAACCTGGCATCCATAACATAAATATAGCAGAGGTTTTTCCTCACGAACCTGAGGAATTTGAATTCAACGTATTTATGTCTGTAACTGTCTGTCTTATCTGTTTGTATGTGTAGCAATCCATAAATAATAATACTCTCTGAAATCATTTATGTTCAGGATTTAAAATGGATTTTAAGAAGTATTATTCTGAATCCCTCCTTTAGTATCACAAATCTTCCCTATGAAATAATGAAATTAATTCTTGGTGAGTAAAAGCTATGTAACACTAAAGAGGGAGAGGGGAGGTTAAATGGCTACATGGTGTTATATGGAGGAAGGAAGGAGGCTAAAAAGGTAGGAAAAAAGCGTTACGTGTTTTATGGACGACCCTTAACAATAAGCAACAAAATCGCCCATCTTCCATAATTCCTGAGAGGTGGGCAGTTCCTAGCATTTATCATTGATATAAATGGTGCCAATCATATATAAATACAAAACTTCAAATAAATAATGTATTAAAAAGATATTAAATTTTCTAAGTATAGCCAAGATAACATGCCAATCAATAAATGAATGAGTCCCAAGGACATACTTTCAGCGCTAAATTTTATAAAATCAAGCCAAAACGTTTTAAATTCATCAAATGCCAAGAGGCTTACAATATACAATCAAAATAATGATTACTAGCCCTCTCGTGGGCTCTATTTTAATAAAAAGATTAGTTAGTTCCAAATAAGCAAGATTTCCTAGATTTAAATTTGGTAAAAAAAATAAACAAATTAGCTGAAACATGATCTCAAATTAAGTCTTAAGCAAAGTTTTAGACCCTAACCATAATTTCAAATAAAAAATATAATAAAAATATATTAGCCGAAACGACAACAAACTTATATTTATTCGTAAGTTCCTAACAACACTCCAACATCAAAGAGTGCCTATCACAATCAAGTCTTGGTTTATATACCACATTTTCTCAGCGAGGAAATAGGGTGGGGAGGAATCGCATGATACAACTTTCACGATGGGATCATCAGTAACGAATTACCAGCAACAATCACTGACACATGCGCCATACGTCTATTGTTTGTAGTTTCATGGTAGAAGACAATAGTTGAAACTACAATTCAATTTCTTCCCCTTAGTTACCGCACTTGCACAGTTTACACTAAGAGCACAGCGTCCTGGTGGGGGGTGGAGGGGGTTGAGCGGAACACTGTGGCACACAGTTCGATTATAGTTGACCACTCGGTCGTTGGGACGCGGTCTGTTGTTGTGAGTTGATTGGGCACACCGTCTGCTTGAATTGGGTAGATCCATGCAACGAACAGTGATGGCGGGGAGTTGTAAATATGTTGTACCACAGCAATGGTACACTCTTATCTTATCGGGGACATGGAAAGAGAATCCACGGAAAGAATGTATGGTTAGTACATTCGGGAATTCCCTGGGTAACGGTACATTAGTACTGGTTATCTTCCAACAAACTGGGCTATGAGTGCTTGAAACTAAACATTAACATCACGTCATCCAAAACCCAATGTACAATGGCCAAGACGTGCAAGGTGCGGTCCAATTTTCTTAGGAAGCGCCATTTAAAAAATACCCACTTTTTTTTTCAGTCAAAATTGATAACATTTTACTATATTACCAGTATTATCTCTTCTATTGGAAGACTACGGACAAGATGGATGGACCAAGTGCAGAAGGACGTGGAAGCTAAATGAGCGGACTGGAGACGTGTGGCTTAGGGAGAAGTTTTGAGAGATCGACAGGAATGGAAGAGGATGTGCCAGGTGATCCGCAGAGGTGGAAACGTCAGATGATTATGATGTTGATGGTCTTGATGGCGGCGGTGATGATAATAATGACGATGATGATGATGACGATGTAGATATGTTATGTATTGATAATATTTGTCAATAGAAACAGCTGAAGACCATACAACTTGATGTATGAATACCTGAAATTATATCTACAAACTTTTCTATCTATAAAATAAGGCTTTTACTAAGAATTTTTCTGAGGCTATAAGGCGTCAGTCTCGTGGTGGACTGGACTGCCAATTACGGTGAGATCGGAGTTCGAATCCCGGTTGATTGTACTGAATGTTTTGTTTTTTTACAGAATTGTTTTTCATTCTTACTCCACGCCATTGTATGTATACTTGTAAATTCAAATTCCCTCATCACTAACCTATTAACTCAAACAGGTAGTAAAAGGTAGTGCTAAAAATTAAAATTATATTTAAAAAATAAACAGTGATGAATGTGGTTTTTTATATCAGCGCGTCTTACTACCTGTTCAGTTTATATACATATACGATAATTACTCTAATGGGGTAGGGATGAGGATGGAATAATTTCAACGGTAATTTACCCGCATCTACGTGGAAGGAGAGTGGGAAACCATTTAAGAAAAAAACACCCTCAGTAGACCCAACCGAGATGCGAGCCCCGATCTCCCCTTTATCAGCAGACTATTCTAATGTAACTGTAACGACTTACAAGTAATATCAAATGGGACAAACACTCACCAACCAAGCGGCCCTCTCTCGGAAGACCTACGCACGACTCACACCACTAACACCGACCTCCGCTCTCTAGAGTAATACCCGTTCAACTGAGTGGCGCGCCTGAGTCAGCTGACCGCAAGAGTCGAACACGTGTCCAGCCAGCCAGCCGGCCACGCGTAGCATCTGGGCGCTTCGACTATGTACTCGAACCTCCTGGATCCTTCAATTGCTATGTTCTCCAACCTTCCTTTTCATTCGGTCCTTCCCCCCCTCTGAGAACTATCTGTTGTATATATACGGCTACGCTGGTAATGTAAATTTACTTACTACACCACGGTCTTATGGATAAGAGGTGAGAACGGCGACTAGGTCTCGGGGATTGTTGTTA
>CABFWB010002659.1:20687-48389 GCA_902151455.1 Timema bartmani | reverse complement strand
ACAATGGACTCTGTGAAAGAGAAGTTATCACACAATGTAAATATTCGTAAGGTTTTGTTGTGGTTGTGTGTGGGGGGAGGGGGGGAGATGGTTTCAGTATTCTCTTATGTTTTCTTACGAGGGTGAGTGGGGGGAGGGTCAGAATCCATCTTACGTAGTAAGGGTTTTTATCAATGTTTATGGTGAGAGAAAATCTAAAAATAAAATATCAGAAAATAATTATATTTATTACATTTATATATCAGATTAAATTTTTCTGTTAGATATTTTGGATTTGAAATAGAGTAAAGCCCTGTTAGACCTAACCGCCGGCTGTCCGAGATTCTGGATAATCCAAATACACTTTTCAGAAAACGTGAAAAATATTAATTCAAATGAAATATATTTTATTTGGTAACGAGCTCAAAGTTAAAAGAAAAGTGTAAGAAACATTGATATTTGATAATAAATACACATAATATTATTTACATGTTGTAGTCAACACAATGTGTTTTATTGTAACAAAAAATAATCACAATACATATCACATGCTATACACCAGTTAAATAAATGAATTATTACTAGCACCGCGTCTTACTACCCGTTTGGGTTATACGCACTTACGCTAATGTGTGATGGTAGGGTGATTGTGAGATGAAATGTAGGACCTACAGTTTAACGTGGAATCCGAACCACGGTGGAGGCCTGGCATTCCTCACATTCACAAGTTGTGATAAATACACGTCTTGTTAGAGGTGAAGGAAGGGTTTGGCAATCAGATAAATCTGTGCCGGGACCGAGGATTGAACCCCGGACCCCCAGCACAGAAGTCCGACACCCTACCCCTAGACCACCAGGTCACCTAAATAAATGAAGATTTGACAAAACTCATTCAACTGTAATTTAAAACTCGTGAAAAACTGTATCCCTGTATTCTCCTGCTTGATCCGAGTTTTCACTAATCCGAACAAGCTTCGGTCCCGATTAGTTCGGACTAATAAGATTCTAGTGTAACATAGGGGCTATTTTGGCATTTTTGCTAACTCAAGTCATCACAGCAGTGGCGTGTCGTGAAGTGCTACTAGGGTAAGCAGCATTAGTTTAAACTGTACCTGTGAATTGTTCACATCCCTCAGTAGAACACTCATTTGTTCAGGTATTGAGTGGAATACATTCCCGTGTGAGGCATGCAGAACAGATCATGCGGGATTGCTCAAATAGGGCCCAAGTGAGCGAGAACATATCACATGTACAGTATTAACAAGGTCTGCTTCCGTTGCTACACTCCACGACACGCCACTGCATCACAGATTTATCTATCGATACTTTTGGCGATTATCTTCTTTATGCCCCTTGCCATTATCTAAAACATTTTGATAATGATCTATTTCTTAAATGGTAGCTCTATTTTTATTATTATATCTATATTTCTGTTGTTTGCTACTCACATCAGCATTCGAAATTCACATTCTAACCACCGGGCGCTTAATGCCAGACAATTATAATCCACCATCCTCCCCTCAACGTTATCATTGTCGGTAGCCTTCGTTAATTATTATTTTAATCACTTTCTAATTATTACTACCATCATTGGCATTACTATTCGACATAGAAAACATTGCGTCTCGCGGTCAAACGCTGTAATCGCTCTAGAGTATGAAAGGCGAAAGGATGAGAGGAGATACCCATAGCACTCTAGTACAGTCAGTGCCAAATGGCAAATGGAACTTAAGTCCTTCACTGTGAATAGTTGGTTTAGCACGCTTATTTGAAGCCATTTTAAGAAACACTTTACGTACCCTGTATTTAAAATTGATTAGGTATCCGTAATGTTTGTCAAAAGAGATACAAATAAAAGTAAAAACATTCTACACTAAACTACTGAAAGTCATAAACTATCGAAATTACGCACCCCCCTCGGTAAGCTGACTGGAGTGTACACGACAGATCGTCAAGATAACGACTGATGATATGTATCAATGGTCTTCCCCTACATTCTTCAAGTAGTTGACATTCTTTCCACATGCGATGTTTACTGTGTCGAGTAGTAAAATCATTTCCCTGAACACAGAGGCGATGACCCACCCCTTGGTGTTTAGTGACAGAGTACTGGAGATTATTTATTGAAAACATACCATAGGTTGCGAAAATCCGGTCGTATAGTTATCAAACCGTGGTGACGAATGATTCGATACAGCCATGTGTTTCGTTCCTTCGACCCCCGGGATCAGAATCATGAATCCTCGGACGGTGTCAACGGCACACTGGTGAGCACTGGATGATGATGATATGACACACGAGGGTCCTTTCTTGTATCCTTGGAGACTAACAGACGTAGAGGGAGAGATTAACAATGGAAGCTATTAATTAGTTAACTTTCTGGCTGGTCCACTTAAACAATGAAGTTATGGGAGAAGCGAGATAGCAATCAAACCATTGTTTTACTGGTTAGCTGACAGATGTCCAAACTTCTGTTTCATGAGCTTCTGTTAATTAACCTCCTTACTCCCAGCGTCCCATACAGGCGACATTGTACAGTACATAGCTACATTTCTGGCGATGAGATAAGTGTGTTGGTCAACCTAGAATGGGTTTCTACGCTTTAAGAAGAGATGTCAGCACGTATGAAAAATTATTTTTTTTCAATAACTCGATATTTTATTCTTTTTAAGGCAGTGAGAAAATGGCTGCTGTATATAAGTCGTGCTCATATTGGCGTGGAGACCAGTAAGTAATTTTTAGTTTGTGTTGTTTTTATATATGTAGCTTTTAAAGCGTTTAATAATATTGTTAAATATGACTGCCGTTCACTAAGGATTTATTGCGCTACATTAGCTTGTTTTAGATTAAACACCTTCCACTAGAGCTGTGGTGAGCTATTCTAATCATATCTTATCCCTTTGTTTCGATGTATCGCTAGTTTTCAAGAGCCCTTAGGGGCTGGTGTTTACTGTATATATTCTTTGTGATTCCTGTTTACCATATACAATTTACATATAAATTGATGTTTGATTATATAATAAAATATCCATACAAGCAAACGAACATAAACGAGTAGCACCAGGTTGGCTAACCGGCCCGTGGTGTAGTGGTCAGTGCACATGACTACGAGGCTAGGGGTCCAGGGTTTAGTTCCCGACTGGTACCTTGAGTATTCTTCCTGAAAGGGGATTTGCCCCAATGGTCACTAGGGTTCAGTTATTCAGTCGCAGGGAGGAAAGTTTGGGAAGTTCTAGTCTTAAACAGAGAGAGAGAGAGAGCTTCGTTCGTAAAACCCATGTTTGCTCTCGGTCAATTAACAAATTCACCGAACGTGCCTCCACATCAAAAGCAGTTGCCCGCTTTTTATTTTAACGAGCTCATTTGCAATTAGACCCTTCACTCACTATTTGTTTAAGCGTGAGATTGGGAATTATGATTCAATTAACATGTAAAGCTGAATATAAAAGAGTTTTATCACAATTTAAGAGGCTAAGACACCAGCTATGTTTCATCATTCATTCTCCTTCTAAATATAAACTCAAAAGAAACAGGGCAAAGATTCTCATACAGGTATGGCCCTATTATAGGGCTGTGTTTATATTCATGCATAAAGTATAATCTAAAACACATATTTTCCATAATAGCGTTCATAATCAATTCATAATGGATAGTGCACAATTCATATCATTCATGTCTTTAACTTTATGAGTTATGCATGGGCTTAAAAATATACGGCTCTTGGAATAGAGACGTATCAGCCAATGAGAATGTGAGGAGAGGATTTAGCAAATTAAACGCCAGAATATACAGCAAATTAAAATTTATTTTTTATTTTCATTCTTGAAATTCACTTGCAGTAAGTAGCCACACTTAATTTTTATTTAAGTATTTTCTTTGTCTTAACACCAATTACTACGATTATAAACAGGGGCATATTTAATTATTTAGTAATAATTAAATCAGAACCAAATAAAAAATATTTGATTTAATAGTACAGGTACCACTTAAATAAGGTCAATTCTATGCTTCGAAGTTTAATGCAATTTGCTTTACGGTCAAATCCTTAAAATAAGTACTTTTTACTAGAGCAAATAGGTTAGGCTCACTTCTAGAGATAAAATAAAATCGATTTGACTAAGACTTTAATCACCACGTTTCATTATAAACCGTCGTATTTGTATTATGAAATGTACGCTATGGAATATTTGCTATTGACTATACGTTATGCACACAAAATACTAGTATTATCAACATCTCAGCCTCAATACCCCTCCTCACGGTTCCTATTTCTGAAGGATAAACACACCCGTGCTACTAGATCAGAATCTACTAGATATAGGTGCATATTCACATACATAGATCTCAAACATATGCTCGTTCTTTTACTGCCACAGGCTTGGAACAAACTAAATAACGCGACTCGTCACCCAACATCCAAAGTTTACCTCAAGTTTACGGTCACACCATTAATTATCTTGTCTAGTAAGCTAAACTGAGGTCTTGAAATTACTCGAGCTTTAAATGAGTCTATGAATGAGCATACGAATGGGTTTCTACTTAAATTTGAATATTCCTTTATTAAAATTTGTTTGTTTTTCAATAAATGTAATATTGTATGTTGTATTAAACGCTAGTTAAGTGGAAGGCTAACGCCTTAACTTTGCCAGATAAATAAAGACTATTATTATTACTATGCATGAATATAAATCCAGCTTAAGCAAGAAAAGGCTACGTACAAGGATATTGCACCAACATTACATACGGGACTCAGGGGGGTTGATCAACTGACCACACAATATTATTATTTCTGGGTTTTTTTTTAGTTTTACATGTTCCTTACATTACCTTTAACGACCTCTTTAGATTAACACACTGATTACACTGGTGAATGCATGAGTAAGGTAGAATTTAAAAGAGAGGTACATTGATTTGCGTATAGGGGGAAACCATATAGGAAAAACAAACCTTAGCGTGACCACTGGTTCGAGTTTCCTTGTACGTAATGACGACTAGTCATAGAATCTTAAATTAATATTTCGTGTCCATTTCGTGCACTTAAATATTTGTGAGGTATTATTAAGTAAACATTCTTCTTATTGGTCCCATTTCGTGCACTGAACAAGGAATAATCGCTCGCAACTTTAAATCGCGCAAGACTTTGAATTACTCGTGACTTTTCCACTCCCTCTTCCCCTATAGAACCAACCGTTCTCTTCTTGCACACTAAGGTAGGTCCATGTTACTTATATCCTCTAGATTGTAGCGAGTGGAACTTCAATGGCTACTCTCGTCAAGCCAATCAGCTTTATAGCATCCGTGTGAAGGCTGGAAGTACTGAATGTTTTACTAATGTGATTCCTGCATTATACGCACCTCTTCTAAACAAGAAGCAAAATATGCAAGAAATATGTTTTACTCTTGTCAGAATAAAAGTTTGACTATGGTCCTCGAAGTACCTACACTTTTTTTTATGTAACCGCAACTATTCAGGTAAAGTATTTAAAAAACAGTTTTCAAAAGCTGCAACTTTCATTTCAATCAATGTATCTGAAAAAAAGTACCGGATCTAAGGATTACTAATATGTTCAAGAAAGTACCGTATCTTATAATTACTAACATGTTCAAGAAAGTACTGGATCTTAGGATTACTAACATGTTCAAGGAAGTACCGGATCTCAGGATTACTAATATATTCAAGAAAGATTATGAAGTGAGGCAACATGTTGGTATACGAGTCAGGGCTGCGCACATCCTATCTATTTCTACTGATGAAGGAAAAAGGATGACTTCATATATTGGAATCAGCTCCTACATAACCAGCTCCGTGGTGTAGTGGTCAGTGCACCTGACTAGAAGTCTAGGGGCCCTGGGTTCGATTCCCGGCTCATACCATGGGTGTTTTTCCCGAAAGGGGAGTTACCTCAACGGACACCAGGGTTTGGTTAATTAGGCTCAAGTTAGGTTTAAATGTTTCTACTGAGGCCCTTATACTCACTATCCCACTCACTATCACCATCACCTCATCTCATCGTGACATGGAAAGAGCCTCCTCGGAAAGGATGTACG
Organism: Timema bartmani; assembly: GCA_902151455.1. Taxonomy (NCBI): domain Eukaryota; kingdom Metazoa; phylum Arthropoda; class Insecta; order Phasmatodea; family Timematidae; genus Timema; species Timema bartmani. The sequence goes on along the minus strand of CABFWB010002659.1, from coordinate 42,362 downwards.
ATTAGTATATTCGAGCGTCCCCTGGACAACGGTACATTAGTGCTATCTAATCTTCTCACAAACTGAGTGATATAGCCCAGACGCGCAATATTAATATATATCTGCTACATATAAAACAGTTTGATGATTACTTTATAGAGCAGTATTTAGAGAACAATGTAGGACGTGTGTCTCTGCTATGATGAAACCACATGACTAACAACGCAGTTGAAGGATGACACAACTGTTTGACAGGAGCATCAGTTAAATAAAGCTGAATATTGAGTTGGTAAAAATACAAAAATAATGTGCAATGTATTATGAAACCGTCAAGAGATGACTAGAACTGAACGTGGTCTCGGTAAAGAGACGTAAGAAGTTATGCAGCTAGATGACAGAATTAGTAAGACCGTCACAAAGTTTGTTAATGAAAAAATGTCGGTAAATGTTTTCGAGCCTTTACCTATTCTGTTAGCCCGTAAGAAATGTGATTCAACAACCTAGTATATCAATTACTATAGTAATTGATTTACTTTGATTTATTACTTTGTACATGCATGTTAAAATTTAACAAAATTTAATTTGTGCATTTATCTGATTTTATGTTAATACTTTTATTTGACGGCAGAGAAGTCCCGTTTAGCACTTATTCATCTACAAATTTAACTATTTAGAATTATCTCCAATGGCCCATTAAAATATTTCACAACTCAACAAACTTGCAAAAAAGGGTATGCCTGCTTATATTCACTGAGAAGACTAAAGAATTTTATCCCAGAAACTTTAAGAATTATCCTTGTCCAGAGCTTAATAATGCCACATTTTGACTACTGTGACGTAGTATATAATGACTTGAGAGATGATCTAGCAGAACGACTACAACGACTACAAAACACACGTGTTCGATACATATTTAACTTAAAACGGCATGGCCATATTTCTAAGTATTTTAAAAAACTGGGTTGGTTAAGAATAAATCAAAGGCGAAGGCTACATTTATTAGTATTGCTTCATAAAATATTATCAACATCTCAGCCTCAATACCTATCCAAACGGTTCCTATTTCTTAAAGATAAACACAGCCGAGCTACTAGATCAGAATCCACTCTACAGATGTCTATTCCCATACATAGATCTCAAACTTATGCTCGTTCTTTCACTGTATTGGCTTCACAGGCTTGGAACAAACTAGATATCTCGACTCGTCACCTAACATCCACAATTCCCTTTAAGCGTGCGGTCACGCAATATATCTTGTCTAATAAGCTAAACTGAGTTCTTGAAACTACTTGAGCTTTAAATGAGTGTATGAATGAGCGAGTGAATGTTTTTATTCTTATTTGAATATTCCTTTATTAAATTGTATTTCAATAAATGTAATAGTGTATGTTATATTCAACACTGGTTAAGTGGAAGAGAAGGCTAACGCCTTAACTTCGCCAGATAAATAAAGGCTATTATTATTATTAACTCTGATTTTTCAAATGTTATTCCCAACAAGGCTATTTTGAAAGTATACATTTTCGAGCTGTTTCTAAAATAAAATATGAGAGGGGAACGATTCAAGCTAGAGAAGGGGGATACGAGGCGGAAAAGTTGCTAGCGATTCAACCTCGTAAAAGATTATTTCTTCTTGTTCAGTTTACCAGATGGGACATCCAAGTATAAATTCCTGAGTGTACGAGACGGGAGATCAACTGTATTACTACCCAGATTTTATTAAAAAAAATTGTTAGATGAGTATCTTAATAATATCTGCTCAATACGAGTGAAATTCTTAGTGTTTGGGAGTACATTCATTGTGTTATTTGAATCATCCGTACTTACATGCTTTAATATAAATTAGGACCCCCGGCGGATTCAAACCAAAGTATTTGAGAATCCACAGTGACAAGTCACATTGTAGAAAAACAATTATATTAAATCCTGCCGAGATTCTAACTCCAACCTAACTGTTATTTGAGATCAAATAATATGCAAGCCCAACGCTTTATGAGATAGCCATACTTGTGACCTGATTGCTATGTTCTGGATGTCTAGCATAAACTATGCATATTTAGCTATATAAATTTGGTGTGGTTTATCCAACTAGATACATGTTATAAGTTTTGAAATTCCCTGACATTTACAGGTTTTCCAGATTTAAAAATTATGTATGTTTTCAGTATTTTATATGCAAGGATGTGATGAAAATATCGTAGTTTTCACAGTTTTATATTAAATATCTGACATAACATTTATTAAAGACATGTGACAGTGATATGTATAAAATCATCTGAATTGCAGATTAAAACTAATAGTTTACACTGAGCTATGTTCTTAAATGTTGGGTTTAAAAAAATATTGCAGAGGTATATGATAACTGAAATTACTCTTTAACATTTTACTATCGTTCTCCCTTTCTGTCACGCCAAGTTGTCTGACTTTTCCAAGTGCGTATGGATCCTGTTTATTACCCAGTATCTTTATCCACACTCTTGAGACTAACATTACTAAAATTAATTATCCTCCCATTTCTTGGGTTGACCTATTTAAGTCTTTCTTAACCAGTCCGGCTCTCTAACAATACTAGTGGAGAAGTTTCTTCACGTCCCATAAGGAACTCCTCTAATAATACCTATTGGCTGAGCTAAGATGTTTATTCACGTCCAATAAGGAGCTCCTCCAATAACACCTCTTGGCTGAGCTAAGATGAAGTTTCTTCACGTACCATAAGGAGCTCCTCCAATAACACCTCCGGGCAGTGTTAATACATCAATTGAGAAGTTTTCTCACGCTCCCAACTTTAGCAAGAGTTCAACAGATTTCCAGGACTTGTTTAAAAACAGACGTAGTAAGAATGATATCACAACTTATGTTCTAGTCGTCAGTGATACTGATAGAAAAACACTGGAGGAATACTCTTGTAAGCTAAAACAAAGCTAGGGACCATTTCTCCATGATGGGGGAATTGAGGTGTGATTTTCAATCAAGTTTGAAATATTTGAAGATTCTAGTATGACTTGACTCGAAATGAAAAACTTACCTTATTAGACTCGGGATTGGAAAACCCCTGTTAAGTAACTTTTGGGTAAATCTTAATTCACTAACGACTTTGCTCCTCTTAGCTCAAGATAACACAAATAGGCTAAAAAAAAGTAATTAGTAAGTTTACTCTACTTACATATTAATAGAAAGCTATATTTGGATAACTGATGAGAAAATATATAGAATTTCTAATTAAGCAGAAACATTTTACAGTTAAATAAATTTACTTTACAGTATGTTTTCCTTGAAATAAAGTAAAACTATGCCTAACCTATTATAAATAGCTTGCTTTAGAAATATTACTTGCAATTGAAATAAAATAATAGTTAAATTATGTGACTTGGGCCAAAATTTTGCAAAATCATTTAGGAAAAAATCATCTATGCTTACCGGGCAGGGATTCAACCCTGACAATCCAATCGATTGTCAAACACTTTAGACCATGAAACCACTAATGCGGGCTATTGACAGTGTTAATTTACTTTAAGATTCACAGCACAAACAAATGCTTATATTATTGTGAGCAAGTATTGTTTGTGGATGGGGATTTTGTCCTTTTTTTGACAAGTTAATGTTGATTCAAAATCTCACTCAGCCATTTTACAAATAAGTTTTGTCTCTTTGACAAGTGATTCGTATTTAATTAATAGAGTAGTCACTTATTAAAGGCCAACATTACCAGAAAATAAATAAGTGAGAGGTATAAAGACCACCCACCCCGCCTCAGATTTGTAAAATATTGACAAATAATAGATTCTAGCTCGTCAGCTAATTAAAACTAAACATTCTATGTCTCACTTTCTTTCAAATAAAATTAAAGTATCTATCAAATATCTTAACATGTATATAATATGTAGGCCCATTAAATTAATTTAATATAATATATGTATGATTTACTCGACCTAGCTCCTTGTAAAATAATAATGTAAACACAATTCAGATAATCATACATCATATGTTTCAGATGACTGCAGTAGCAAACATGAAGATTATTGACATCCTCTACAGGAGCGGTAGAAGTGCCCATGATGCAACCATGTTTTGATATTGGAAACAAGTGGCCTTCATGGAGAATTTGAAGGGGGCCATTTTGTAAGCCCAGTGTTACTCGGTCCTTGGCACCACCAACATCGTGTGTTTACAAGGGAGTGCGAGCTTACCCTCCAGCGGCGTGCGTTCCCCCCCTCTAGAGCCTGTAGCTCTCCCTCCAAGAGCCAATAACATCGTGTGTTTACAAGGGAGTGCGAGCTTACCCTCCAGCGGCGTGCGTTCCCCCCTCTAGAGCCTGTAGCTCTCCCTCCAAGAGCCAATAACATCGTGTGTTTACAAGGGAGTGCGAGCTTACCCTCCAGCGACGTGCGTTTCCCCCTCTAGAGCTTGTAGCTCTCCCTCAAAGTTCCACCACATAACGGCTGAGCTATATAACATTCTTACGTTTGACCTTGAACATTGCAGTGACTCACACCTCTTCTCCTCTCCACCAAACAGCAGCAGATGTCTCGCCAGTTGATATTTGCCTGGCTTGTTCGTGCGTTATTTATAGTAATAGTGGAGTGCTTTGCTTGTAACTAGTCTTATTGTAAGTTTTCTAGAATTGTACTTTCTACTTTGAGTAGTAATAAAAGAAAGATTGATGATGAAAATCGTCATTTTAATGCCGAGTGGAATAAAAGTAGGTATTTATATTGCCAAATACTCCTATAATATATAATATAAAATTACGTTTTACTCCCCTCTCCCTTTTAAACTACAAAAGTATAATATAACAACGTTCCAAATTACTGCCAGATTGAATTAAATGTCTCGCCCACTAAATATTTTGATTTATTGGAGTGGCCCGCTTGGATAACTAATTGAATAGCCCTGCTCTAAACCATTTGGCAAAATAAACAGCAAATAAACCCCTATATTAAATTGTATAACTTGCATCAATGTTGTTTATTTAATTTTTACTGTCCCTCGGCACCTTGGCGAGAGAAGTATTGTGATCTTCAAAACAATTTAACTTGAGATCTTGATAAATGTCAACGTCTCATCGTCCTCTGAAACAAACAAGTGGTTTTCGCAATACCGTCTGTCTTTTTGTCTGTATCTTGGCCTAGAGCGAAAAAAATTTACCTATTGGGCTAAAACTTGGTATCCAGGGTTTTTATAAGGTTTACCCGATAAATTTTTGGAATCAGACATTTAACCTTTAATTAAGAGTAGCGTTCTGAGGGGCAAAATAAATCAATAAATCCGCTCTAACGATTTTGATTACATGTTGTATCTAGGCACTGTTTAACATAAGAAAAATGGCAGCTCTAATTTTCTCATGAAAATGACTTGATGGGTACTTTCTTTATATGTGCACAAATTACCAATTTTGATCATATCTCCGTAACTATTACAGAAAGGAAATAGCTTATTGTTGTAAGGTTGTAGCACTATTATAAATAAACATCTTTTATTTGTAATATATTTTATAAACCTATAACCTATAGTTTCTGAACTATAAGCAAATTTTTTTTTTTTCTCTATCTCGTTGAAAATAAAATTTATTGCTATGCTCTTTGTTTTAATGTTTCTATAACAGTGTATATTATTTAATAATAATAATAATAATAATAATAATACTTAACACCAAGTTTTACTACCCGTTCGGGTTATTAAGCTCATGGGTTGGGAATTTTATTTATTGATCCTTACTTTCTGTCCTGAGGCCTAGACTGTAGCTCAGGACCTATGTTATGTTATTTCTCTACCTCCGCTAATTTGCTAGTTTACCCAGTTTACAATCAAATTAATTAATTTACTGTTGATTGTAGCTCCTAATCTAAGTGTCCTTATTTCCCTATCATCTAATTTTATCTTACTAGTTGGTCCACCCCGGTTATTTTACGCCCCCAGTACCCTGTCCCGCTTGGTGTCCCGCCGCTTTCGGATCTAATAGTCTAGCTCCTAATCTAAGTGTCCTTATTTCCCTATCATCTAATTATATCTTACTAGTTGGTCCACCCCGGTTATTTTACGCCCCCAGTACCCTGTCCCGCTTGGTGTCCCACCGCTTTCGGATCTAATAGTCTCCGGATCAGCGTGAGCCCCAGTGGGGGCGAGCGTCCCCGTATCCCCCACCTGGGGAGGCACCTTACCAGAGATTTCGCTCCACCTACCTCCAGCTAAAACCACTACCTTGGACCCCTAAAACTAAACATAACATAAAAAAGTAGAGAATAGAAAACTAAAACTAACTTAATGTTAATACATTTATTGCAACTTGGTGGCAGTAAAGAATCTTGATGTTCTTCCTTGTCTCTTCATATACTGATACCAGTCACTGAAGAAACCTTGACGGATCGGAAGCCCTACCACCCCACCAAAGCACCTCACTTGTTGCCAAGTGGGCCAGACCATTCGAGTTGAGGGTTAGGAATTGGGAAGGTTGAATATAAAGGAAACTAACCCACATTTGCGTGGAGGAAGGGTGGGAGACCATTTAATTAAAAAATTTCACCCGAGCAAGATTCGAACCTCGACATGACATGACACGACACGACACGACCTCGACAGCTCAACACGAAACTAGCGCGTAGTTAGCTAATTACGCCACCGAGGCGGGTGTATATTATTTTATATACGCTCTTTGGTAGAGTGTTTTTGAAATAATGTATGGGCTGTTATTTCGTTTAGAAATGTTTACGAGCTTTAGAATATGTTACTATTTTTTATTTAAAAATAAAGTGTGTTGTTCACTATACAATTTAATTTAATCTAAACACAATTTCAATGGATTTATCTGTGTACATTGTGTCTTATAGAACTCAAGACACTGAAGTAAGAAACTAGGACAGACCATCGGAAGCTAGGGCTGCTTAAATAATGTGACAGACAAAATATTAATGTGACTATTGATGTGTGTATCGTGGCAGTGTATTTCATTTGTCATAAGTGACTTTTAACGTATATAACAGCAAGTTAGTACCAACAACATGACAATGGTAAATTCATGCTATTAACAGTAGATCAATTATAAGCCTTCTTACAAATTATAAGTGCTGTATTTCAATTAAATATCTCGTGTCCCGTTACCATGACGACGAATCATAACAATTCATTCAAGATGAAATAAACACAAAGTTGTATTCATATTACAAATATACAAATAAATATTGTTTTCTCTGATAAGGAATTAACATAAATCATAAGTGTCCTTTCAATACGGAAAGTTTGTTCTTAAAGTACTTAAAGTTGTGTAAAGTAAATATTTGAGTGAAATCTTCAACGTTCAACAAGATGGTTACAAAGAAGACGCGTAAGTAAATATCAACATGGGGGGTCGATTAATTTGGCCATCCAAAGTTATACATTTAAATAATAAAACTAGCTTAAGGTTGATTCATTTCCGACGCATGTATAAATGTTAAAGAAAGTTTGTTTTTATCCGTATAAATGAATTTGAGGAGGTAGTAGTAAGTACTGTACTTAAGTCTTTACAAATTTGAGTTTGAATAAGTTTGACAAAAAAGTGATAATGGATGAAAAAGCTTACGTTTATCAGTAAATGTTGAATTAAGTATAACACCTGGCTGGCAGGTCAAACAAAATGTATTGAGGCTCTTAAACCAGGCTTCCCTCAGATACTTGGATCTTTCGCCACTGATCAGATGGTCGATACCGGATTTTATAACATTTGTATGTCCACCGTCAAATTCAAACACACCGATCTAAACGTTTTTACAAGGAGAGTCCTCGAACTGAACTATGGAATTGTCTTCCCCAATCAGAATGAGTGGACTGAATTGTATCCACTCGGAATTGTCTCCATTCAGATTTTTCTCAAAGAAACAACACAAATGAAAATTCTGATTTGTATTCACTAGAATTATCTGTATTATAGCCACTAAATCCTGAATGGTCTCCATTCAGCCAATTTTCAAATAAAAACTTTAAAAAATCCTGAATAGTATTCACAAATGGTGGATAGAAGTATCCACAAATGGCGGATATAAGTCTTAAGTTTTAAGCTATTGGATGGAATGTGATGCTATATTTTGCATTATCTACTGTACCTCTACTGTAATAATCTCCATTATTTAATTTAATAAATATTAGGAGTTTTAAGAAAATGTCTCAATTTTTAGATAAAGGAGCGAAAGATGGTGTGGTGTACCCTAATTTTTTTTTTATCAAACTAGACTTCAATTTACATGTTTCTAACGTTGGTGTTTTTGAGAAAGCCCTTTTTTCAACCGTCTTTTATTTCAAAAAATCATTTTTTAGATTGAGTTAGAAGTTTGCGTTTTTCAGCATATCTTAAAAATATAAGTAGAATTTTAATAAGTTTATATTGCCAGTCGCGGACAGGCTTACAATATTTATTTAGTTTTCCTAGTGTGTGTGTGTGTGTGTGTTCGTGTTCGTGTGCGTTATTTTCCACACCCTTCAGAAGCCCCTAGATGACTTAGAAAGCTGAAACTCTACACATTGATAGTATAGACCACAGGACAGAACCTTAAGGAACCGGATTTCAGATTTTAAAAAAAATTGATTTATTTTAATTCACTCTCACTTTTTAAACTCTTATGTACTAGCTTATTGAAATATACATTTCACAATAAAATCCCAAACTTCTATACGCCTATTAATTGAAGGCTAGGTTCTGTTAGGTTGATTAATACCATAATCAACCTGTCGTAAACAGGCATAAGCTCTAATAATAATACTTAACACAGTAGTACACAATTATTGACATTAATCAGATTCCAAATATAATTTCAATAACGCGTATGAACTTTATATAACTTTACAAGTTTATAATATGAACATTATCANAGTTTCTCCCTTCTTATCATAAACGGTGTATAAACCACCAAGTGACGAGACGTGTTTACTCTCTAATTCAAGGTCATATTGGGCTGATCGGGCCCGCTAGAGTAGTATTATCAACGAGTCTCAAGCGGATAAAATCTGGTAAATGCGTGCTTCATAAGACCTGCACTGTAATTAATGAGTGGAACGGCAAATATTCATTTCTAAACAGTTTCAGTAACACGCTGGCACCATAGGCACAACTAGATTTCAAAGCCATGGTTTATCACGTATATCCTTAGCAGACGACAAGATTGAAGTAATTGAACTTCACAATTAGGTCAATTTCAAATGGTGTGTTCATGTCTCGTCAGCAGTAGCATATTGAGCTCACTGTGCCTAGGACGGAGCAATCAGTGTTGTCAACTCACATTACCAAAATCCCGCCAGAAGACATCAAAAGTGTCTCCTTTCCCTCTAGATTGGATTAGATTAAAAAAGAGTTTTTCCAATGGTTCTTCTAAGCAGCTTCTAGAAAATGCAAAAAAAAAAAACATTGATAGTAAAAATATAAATAATGTGTTAATTGATATCTATAAAAAAAATACTATCTATTAAATAACACAAGCAATTATAACTGCAAACCATGTTCTTTTAAGGGTGATCCAAATGTTCATTCGTTTAACTGCTGTTGCTCTACAGTACTAATATTTGTTAAGTTAAATAAAAACAAATTACTATTTAAATAGTTTAATGGAATTAAATAACATACGTATTGAGTTATGAAAATTTTATCCTTCTGCACTCTACCGGAAGTATAACGAAGCGCCTACACTGCATGCATTTAAATTTTCTTCAGTAAAACTTAAGACTTAAAGGCCACCATTTGTGGATACAATTCAGGAATTTTATTAAAGCTGTTTATTTGAGACATGTTTGAATGGAAACCATTCATAGTGGATACAATTCAGAATTTAGTGGATAAATGCAAGTGTATACTATTCAGGATTTTGTTTTGTGAAAACTGTCTGAATTGAGACCATTCAGAGTGAATACAATTCAGCTCCCTCATCAGAACATGGTAATAAATACTACTTTAACTAAAACAAAACTATTAATTTTGATCTATAAGTTTCCAAAGGTTATAAAGTACAACTTAAAATAACAATCAAAATATAAGCTATCCATTAAAACGAAATATAGCAACAATAAAAAAAACTCAAAGATAACAAAACTGACTTAAAACAACATTCAATCTGTCCCAGCCGCAGTCTCGTTCTCATTTTCATTCCTCCAAGAATTGCTGGACTACTACTTATTGTACCGATCTCGCACGAAGCTTCCCGATATTATATTCGTACCAGATGATTGAAAATAGTTAGGTTTGTATCATTATTAAGAAATAAATCACGACATATTCAAATCCTGAGTCATAATTATAATAAACACATAAGAATAATCAAACCAAACCCTTTTAAAAGATAAAACAAACAATAAATAAATCCCCGAGTTAGATGAGGTCGTATTAGCGACATCCGTACTTAGTAGGTACTTTTCTCTATTCTGCCCGTATGCTTCCATTGCGAAAGACGGTATTATACTTGGCGGTTAGTTTATAATTGTTGTGAACCAGGATGTGAAAACCCTTCCCTACAACTACCGTCTAGGTGAAGAATGATGGATCATTATAATAATTTCCTTTAAAGTGTTGTAAGAAAGTAAATGTAGGTTCATAATTTGATTGACAAGGTAAATTTATATGTATTGAAATATTATTATAATATTGAGAAATCATTATATCACTAAAATTTGTTACATGATTTTAAATGTATGAATTAAAAGGATTTTTAATTAATTTCAATAATTCTATAAAAAGCCTAAATGAAATAAGGTGACACGAAAACAGACTAGCTAAAATATATTAAGAGTTCCTTATTAAGGTGGTTAAACACACTAATAGCCCCATTATTCGATTAAGAGAATGTTAGAACCAATAATACTAGCTTAAATGGTAAACAAGTGCATCATCAAGTTCCAATCATCGATCACTTCTATTAACTATTCGGTCATTTAAGGTGGGATGAAAGTGGACGCGAGAAAAGCCAGTTTTTAAAAAGTTTTGATGGCAAAACAATATTTGACCATAACAAATCAAATATAGCTCCAGTACAAATATAGAATTTGATTTTCTTCGCATATTGATATCAACAGTTCCTAAATATCCATCATGACCATGGCGGCATTAGATGAGAAAGTTTTTAAATGAAGAGAAAAAGTTGTCTTTAAATTCCAGGTCACCCTTAACAGATAGTTAAGAAATGTTAAAGTCAGCATGTGAATAAAATGGAGTTCTTTGTTGTTACTGGAGCAATGTTTTATTTATTTTGTCCAAACAAATGTTTGCCATAGTAAGGCCAAAAACTGGCCTTTTCTCGCCTCCCCTTCCATCCCACCTTAATAAGTCACAATATCCTATTTTAAGTCCAACCCTTGACTCTGTTGCTACGAACTGATTGATAGATAAGTTAACGTTCGAAACCAGTCAAGTGGACTCAACTTGGATCTTGTGACGTCATGGGGGTGTAATTGTGATGTATAGTCTTTTGTTCCAAAAGGCCCTCACTGGCATTAAGGTGTCACTCAGAGTTACCAAGTTGAGGAAACTTGTGACCTAGTTGCAAATTATCTTCTTCTAGGGCTCTTGAACATCGAACAGAGGAAAGATTTACCATCATCACAACTTTGTATTTACTTTTACACCTCCAATATTTGATTTAAACTAATTATCACCAAGAAGTTTATTACTAAAATATACTTACTCTAGAGAGGAATGTTGATTAGTTTTCAAAATGTCTTAACCTCCTCATTAAAATCTCTTCAGCAAAATTGAAATCACGGTAGAAAGGTGGCTGATTGGCCGGATATTATTAGATACAAGATTACGCTTTAACCATATTAAGAATACTGGAAAGAAAAGGGAAAGTTTGATTTTAGATCAAATTGAGTGCTGCCATCTGTTAAACAATCAAGCGACCTTTATAATGCACTTAGATTATGGTTAAAAGAGGACTCTGTCATATTTAAATAAGAAATAAAAGTATAGGTAGGGGTAAGCGTTATTTACCTGGAAAATGTGCGTAGTGTGCATTTTCCCCCTTTTCTCTCGTACTCTTAATATTTTGCATCAAAATTTAGTTTTCTATGTTCTTCAAAAGAAAAAACGAGATTTTTATCAGTTTAATTAATTATGTATACTAAAGTAATTATTTAATGTTTACATTAAAAAAAAAAAAGTTTTCTAACTAAGACGACTCCGGAAAACCGCACCCATGTGCGACGCCTGGTTCTAGATGTATTTCTTGTAGATACAACATTAATTCAATAAAACATTATTATATAGCAAAATAACATAACTATAGTAGTCAGAGTCAATAAAATGGCTTTAAAGTATATGAAAAGTTTTGAATAAGAACATTTAAAAAAAATGACTGACAATAAATCGACATGAAATAAAAAAATCTTGCTGAGATTTTGTCACCAACTACGATGGAAGTTTGTGAGAACTAACAACTAATTAGTGAAAGGATGTCCAACCTAGTGCAGGGTTCTCCAACCTGTTTGGAGCTGGAAGAATTTGACGGGATTTAAAAAAAAATATGTTACACCCCTCAGATAGAGAAAGTATTGTGATAATAAAAAATTTAATTCGATATTTTGATGGATGTTGACATTTTATAGCCATCTGGACCCAAAAAAGTGATTTTTGTAACTCCATCCGTCTGTTTGCCCATCTGTTACTAGGGCTAGAGCTTAAACCAGACAACTAATTGGTAGCTAGGGTTTTCATAAGATGCCTCAGAGGTAAAACTTGGTAGCTAGGGTTTTCATAGGATATCTCAGAGGTAAAACTTGGTAGCTAGGGTTTTCATAGGATATCTCAGAGGTAAAACTTGGTAGCTAGGGTTTTGATAGGGTGCTTCAGAGGTAAAACTTGGTAGCTAGGGTTTTGATAGGATTTCTCAAAAGGATTTTTGAAATTATCTATCTAGCCCTAAAATTGAGGATAGTAAGGGTACCTTCAAGTGAAAAGAAGGAAAATGTATTTGCTAAAAATTGGCTCTAAAGATTTTGATCAAAGCTCGTAATTAGGCACTGTTTAACTAATAAAATGGCACATCTCATATTCCTATGAAAATGACTGAGGATACTTTGCACTAGAGTAAATTCCCGACTTTCATCATCCGTAACTATCTAAGACTAGCTTTTACCCGTCGCAGCTTCACCCGCAATAATTTAAAAAAATCTTTTCATTTTTAACTAAACTGGTTTGGTCATAAATCAAACTTTATTTTTTTCAAATATCTATGAGTTTTCCTCAGTTATAGCTGTAAATAATTTTGCCGTATAATGCTATCTTTACTTTAAAAGTGAAAGTTAAAATGTTTAATATTTCGTAGTAAGAGAAATAAATATTATTTAAGTTATCAATTAATAATTTAAATTTAAAAAAAGTTTACCTTCATAACTAGTAAGATAGATAAATAAATTAAATAATATTTTTTGCGAGCTAAATAGCTAAAATCACATCATATTTATTATTTATTACGTTACACTAATTACTATTTACTTTGATTACAAAATATTAAATCACAAATTCTTAGATAACATAATATCAATCACATTATAATAATAACACACAAACTTTCGCATTTATAATATTAGTAAGATTTAAATGATGTTATTCAAGAATTTGTGAAATTTGAATTTGTAAAATGATAATATATCACTTATCTCTTATATACGAAAAGTTTAAACATTAATATTGTAAAATTAATGTAAAATCAAAGGTTGGGAATAGTCATATATGTTATTCCAGGACATACTCTACCAACGTACAAATTGAACTGTTTTTTACTAACTTTATAAAATGGTAAGGTACACTAACGCACAAAAAATACGTCACCTTTATGATAAAAGTTCAATAGTATTTTTTGTGCGTTACTTTACCTCACCATTTTTTAAAGTTACTATTCCTTCGAGTTATACGCACTTACGCTAATGTGCAATGGTAGGGTGATTGTGAGATGAAATGAAGGACCTACAGTTTAACGTGAGATCCGAACATCGGTGGAGGCCTGGCATTCCACACATTCACAAGTTGTGGTTAATACACGTCTTGTCAGAGGTGAAGGAAGGGTTTGGCAATCAGATAAATCTGTGGCGGGACCAAGGATTGAGCCCCGGACCCCCAGCACAGAAGTCTGACATCTTACCCCTAGACCGCCAGGTCACCTACTGAACTCTAGTAAAACATAAAACTTGTCAGAAGTACGATTGTTGTTGCACTGATCCACGAGTAAAAACAAGTACATGCAGTCATATTGGGTAAGAGCTTGTGGCACAAGCTAATTTAACTGAACAACAACGGGGGTGGATTACAACGTTTCTGGGAAATCTCACGAACATAGAGCTTAAAAGTTGGTCAAGCCTTCTTTGATATTCATTCTATAATAAACAGTAATTCACTATTTATTTCAGGATGTCAAATCTGATTCTTTCTAATGTTTTACTGGTAACTTTTTTAGACAGGATTTGCACCACCACCTGAAAGCTGCCACCTGTGTGAATCAACATGATTCACCCCTGGTCACGCCGACTCTGCAGCTATCTCCAACTCACTAGTGTATATGTTAGATGCTCTGCACATACAAAAATAAATGACACATTTTCCCACAATTTCTCGTGTTGTCTATTTTAGTATTTTACAAGATTTTCAAAATTAATAATTCATCAATAAACTACCCTTGAAATGATATTTTAGAAAAATGAACAAACATTTTCTTATATCATCTAAAACACTCCCTAGATAAGTTATTTAAAACTAAAACGTTCAAGTAATCTTAGAAAAAGTTTACATCTTCAAAAATTCAGTCATTAGTAATCTACCCTTAATGTGAGTGTTAGAATAATATTTTTAAGCTATTAGCTATCAAGCTGAAGCAAAATCCATAAAATAATTTCGGTTACAGTTCCAGGGTAGGACAAACGAAATTGTTAAACCCATTTTTTTTGGATTCGAGGACACATAAAACATAAAAATTCATCATAATATCTAGGTTGAAAATATTCACAATTTTTTTTTTTTTTGAGAAAGCAAAAGACGATATAGACCTAATAGTACCTTCATTAAAATTATATTTGTATAGTGGAGGGGGAAATGGGGGTAATGAGGGGGAGGTTCCCAGTTATGTTAAGGAGGGAATGTAGGGGACGTGAGAAAAGGCCAGGGTTTTCACAGCTTTTATACCCAAACATATTTTTGCCTAAATAAATATTTCTTCAGTAGAAAATCATAGATTTTAATTTTCTTCACATTGTGATATAAACAGTTATTGAACATCTGCCATGAGCATAGCGGCATTAGATGAGAAACATTTTAAACGAAGGGAAAAATTTGTCATTGAATTTCAGGACACCCTTGACAGATATTCAAGAACTCATGAGGTCACCAAGTGAAGAAAATAAAAACTCTTATGTTTATAATGGAGAATTGCGTACAACCCGAACGGGTAGTAAGACGCGATGCTAGTAATAATAATAAATAATAATAATAAATAATAATAATAAATAATAATAAATAATAATAATATGGTGGAGAAACATTTGATTTTTTTTAACCATAAAAACTTTAAATAAAAACGGCAAAAAAAAAATTGATCTTATCTCGCGTCCCCTACACTCCCACCTTAATGGCACAAACTTAATAAAAATATATAGAAAATACTGCTCACCCATTTTTGGGGAGCCATATCTCAACACGACGCGTCAAGTAAAGTGGTAAAGTGACGTTAAAACAAACCACATCAGTTGCTTTGACAACCGCCCGGCTTTATCACCACTCCCACCCACCCCCGGTCCATACATCTGCATCCTACCAAGCCTTAAATCACAAACAACGAACATTAATATCAACTCTCCTTGGAGGTTATAAAATAATACAATAAGAGTTTTATTAGATCTCGTCTCACAATCTCAAACTTTATGACTTCATTCATGAACCCAAAGAAAGACTAGCTATAAAAGACAGGCACTCTTAGCGGATTAGTTAAAAAGAATTGTAGTAGGACATCATTTATCTAGATTTTATCTAGTATTTTTACGTTCTCAATTAAAGTAAATATTGTAATAGTGAGCATTTCTGAGATCATAATACCTGCTTGGGGGCCGCATGGTCTAAGGCGCTACTCTCACAGTAGACTTGACTACAAATGACAGAGAGATCGTGTTTCTAATCTCGGTTGGGTGTACTGAGGGTAGTCTTACCAGAACAGTTTTTCACTCTTCCACACAAATGCGAGTACATTTCCTCTAAATATAACCTTCCTAATCGATAAAACCCCTAGCGTAATTAGTACATAAGCGTATAACCCAAATGAATAGTTAGATTCGGTATTAAAAAAAACACTACTCGTTGAAAACGTGACCTATTTCAATGTGTACTCGAAAAATCTCGTTTCTAACATAAGGGATTATAAAATCTCACATAATATGTTAGCGGAAACATAAGGTAACTAATTTCAGTGAGTTCTAGTAATTAAAAACATAATTATTACAAAAAAGCTAAAACGTCAACTTAAAGTAGCTTATTACGATTCAAGTTCCCTATTTTCCTACCATTATTATTCAGGCTTATGCTTGTGTTTAGTGCTGCATGGGTCCGTTACACGTTTTAATTAGGTACCTGTCACACAACAGTACCATTTTAATAATGTAGCATGTTTGTTTTCAAGGGTAGGTTACGTAAGATAATTGATTTAGTTCGCTTGCCAGTGTTATTAACAATGATTCGGTTAGTGGAACTAGTTTTAAAATACAAATGTGACATCTGTTTATCTCAGTGTTATTCAAAATCACCAGCTACTCACCAAGATATCATTTTATTCAGCAAACGATAAGAAAAAGGCATAGGTGTAATGGCCAATGTTTTTTACTCCAGGCTAACACCAACATCCCCGCAGGTGGGTTGGCCAATGTTTTTGACTCCAGGCTACCACCAACATCACCCAGGTGGGTTGGCCAATGTTTTTGACCCCAGGCTACCACCAACATCCCCGCATGTGGGTTGGCAAATGTTTTTGACCACGTGGATTAGAACATCGGATCTTGTGCTAGAGGACAACCGTCGTGTCCAGGGCACCAGATTCGAGTCTGTAGGGGGTCGCGAGAGGTGTCAGTCAATCCAACAGTTTAAATATTCCTGACTAAGCCAGTTCTCTCACGAACGCATACTTCTAAGTTCTTACATTTCTTTATAACACCTTTTAACATCATATTTAGTATTAACTCTTAGAGCTACTAATAAATCCGAAAAACGGAACCTATAGTATCATTTCGAACCCAACCATCTATTTTGCCACCAGCCCTACTCTTCCCCGCAAGCTATCCTGAATGATTAGGCCCACGGAAAGGGGTGTGGGGACAATATCTTACATATGTGTGTGTCACCCCATCTCACTATCAATTCGGGTTATGCACATATGTATTATGTAAATGGAAGGTTGACTTTAGAGGAAGTCTACTTAACTGGCATCTGCGTAAAGGAAGAGTGGAAAACCATTTAGGAAAAACCACCCTCAATATGTCCGACCAGGATTCGAACCCCGATCTCCCTGTCATTGGAAGTTCAGTCTATTACAAGAGTGACGCCTAAGACCACTCTAACACTGAATCAGGTGTGAATATATTTTTTTAATTACAGAGTTAGTCTACTACCTACTATTAACATAATAATTTTGATAACAATAATTTAAGTAATTACTCCGAGTTATTTTCCTTACTCTCATGAAAGCGTCTTTTGGAGATGGTAAGATTGTTACAGGTAACCTTGAGAGAACTCAGTGGTTTCTGTCCTTGGATCAAACACTCTTGATATATATTACATGCAACAAGAAAGAGGGGGGGAGGTAAGGAGGATTTCCAAGCGAAGAGGTTCTAAAGTCAACAGACGAGACGATGTCCTTGCCACAATATCAAAAATATATACTTGGGGGCCAACATAGCCAGGGCATCACTCATCTAGCGAACATGAAGACTCTGCTCGTTTGGACCATGGGCTTGCTGGTAGTGGCGGTGACACTCGTCACTCCCGGGGGCTCTGCCCCTGCACCTGACAGCAAGCACTACACAGACAAGTACGACCAAATGGACATCGAGCCCATTATGAACAACGCCCGGACCCGCAAAGCGTTCCTCAAATGTCTCATCGAGGGTGAATCGTGCACACCTGAAGGCGAGACGCTTAAGAGTAAGTCTGATTGTTCTATTTGATTCATGGCACCAAACTAGCCCTTTCTAAAATATTATATTATAATATAATCAGACTTATAACTTAACCTAATACAACAATATTTACTACTAAACATCCTACCCATATTGTTGGATTAAAAATTAATTATAGCCCCACACCACTTCATTTACCCGCTTCGGTAGCCACATAGTCTAACGCGCTACTCTTGCGGTAGACTAGATCACCGATGACGTGGAGATTGATGTTCGAATCACGGTCGAGTGTATTGAGGGTGGTTTTTTCCAAACATCGTTTTCCACTCTCCCTCCATGCAAATTCAGGCACACTTTCTATAAATATAATCTCCCTAATCCCTAAAACCAGTGGCGTAATTAGGACATAAGTGCATAACCCTAAAGGATAGTAGACTTAAGTTTTTCAAAACCCAGTATTAAACCGAAGACTTTTAGACTTAAAACCAGCTGATATAAAAACTCTGTTACTGCGGTGGTGTGTGTATGTATTTATATATATAAGAGTATAAATTAAATTGAGTCCGTTACAAAGTAATTCAAATTGACCAGCTGTCGAGAAAACTTGCTTAGTTTGAAAGTTATTTCAAATTAGATGTGTTTGGTAAAAAATGTTTTGTAAGGCCATGTGTTCAGAAATAATTCCACCCACATTAATGGTTGCATGAACTAACGCAGGGGTGCACAACCTCAGGGCCACTTTTACTCTACCTGATCAATAGCGGGCCGCAAGGCGATCCCCTCCGTCCCAGCACTTTGCCAACCTTACAAATAGCTTTTCCCCATTATATTAATTTTATCAATAGGCCTTTACATTACTGTCTAAAATGATTCTTGAAAAGAGTACTTATGATATATATTTAAACTTAAACCTTTATTCCTAAACTAGCTATAAAGGATTTAAAAAAAAATCACATAAGCAATAATTATTAGATTCCAAAATCGAAATTTAATTTGAGAGACTTGAGCCTGTTTTTGTTTTGTATTAGTCAATATCGGGTTAAATTTTGGAAACAGCAATTCGCAAGTCTCCTTCCGAATGTTCATCATTCAGACAGGAATGACCTCGTGATTTGATCTATTTCATCAAAGCAAATGGTTGTGCACACAAGTAGGTGCTTCCAATTTACATGAATGTTCAATGCTTCCATTTCTTTGGCAAGTATTTTTTTTTATAAAAATCTAGTAGAGAAACTTATGAAAAGGATTTTGACTTCAAATTCAAAGCTTCATTGAAGATCATAACTAGCCACTTCTGGAATTCGAGTGATGATGCAAAACCAGGAAATTTTATGTTCTGGGTGGATTCCCGAACGCAATTTTAAATTATGTTTACCTCTCACAGGTAGTATTAGGTGAGAGTAAGGGCCGAATGCGGCCCATGGCCCATGGGCTATGGGCTATGCACAACTAGTCTAACGAGTCTCTCTTGTGTTAGACTAAATTTCTCGCGATGGAGAAATCGGTGTTCAAGTTCTAATTAGGTGTATGTGCCGAGGATTTTTTTATAAATAGTTTTCCACTTTACTTCCACGCAAATTTGGGTACATTACTTCTAGAATTCCACCTTTCTCATCCCAATTCCATAAGTGTAATTAATGTTTGGGTATATCCCGAAAGGGTAACAAGACTCGGTTAAAAATAGGAAAAGTATTACTAGTACTACAATACATAAAAATGATGTAATCGTGTCACAATATTCCGGATATATTAAAATGTTTATAATGAAATATTGAATCAGATAAATAAATGGTCGACTTGCCGTGTTAATCGCAATGCACGCCTTATCTAGATAAGGTGAAACCTAATCTGATGAAACCACAGTCAACTTACTAGGTCAAGCAATAAGTATAATATTTCTTGTTAGCAAAGACCATACATCTAAAATAATCTTATTTTGATTAAAAAAAGTTTGAAGAACAATAGTTTTACTTGTGGCTATTTATGGTTCTGAAACAAGGTCATAGGGCGAGAACAAATTTACTTTCTTATAAAACTAAGTGCTTAAAACATTGTTTGGTATAAAAAGTGAAGAATATAATGGAGAGTGTATGAGGTTAGATACGGGTGAGTTACATACCCTACTCATCACCGTCCATTGTTATGGTAGTCAAGTCTTGAAGGCTACAGTGGGAAGGACATTCAGCGTGGATGGGAGAATCTAGAACCTTGTTCAGGGTATTGACAGACAACACAATGGGAAGAAAATATTGGGAAGACCTATAGACGTAGAAGGGAGGATAACATAAGAGTTTACCTGAGAGAGATGGGGTGTAATTAGGTGGATTGGATAGAACTAGCTCAAATTAGAGATAGGGTGTAATAAGGTGTACTGGGTAGAAATAGCTCAAGATAGAGATAGGGTGTAATGAAGTGGACTGAATAGAACTAGCTCAACATATAGATAGGGTGTAATGAAGTGGACTGGATAGAACTAGCTCAACATAGAGATAGGGTGTAATGTGGTGCACTAGATAGAACTAGCTCAAGATAGAGATAGGTTGTAATGAGGTGGACTGAATAGAACTAGCTCAAGATAGAGATAGGTTGTAATGAGGTGGACTGGATAGAACTAGCTCAAGATAGGGATAGGGTGCAATGAGGTGGACTGGATTGAACTAGCGCAAGATAAGTATAGGTAGCGTACTTTTGTGAGTGAGGCAGTTAGCTTTCGAGTTCCTAATGACATGCTTTGAGATTATATCTTAAAGGGTTTTTTAGATAAAGGTAGAAGTTTGATTTTGATCAATAAACCATGGCATTAAATACCCATCCATAAATTGTTTGGGGCTCAAAGATTCTTAAATTAGAAGATTTATTTAGATACTTCTGAAAGTCTTAGAACTTTCAAATATGTTTCAAGGGTGGCCCTTAGACTACAACGAGTAAACATAAAAATAGCTTACTAGCTTTTCATAATATTAACTTGAGAAAAATTAAGAAATAAAACATTTTGTTCATGTTATGTAATTAAGTTATTAACAGCTCATGTTTCAACTGTGTTTTTTTTATAAGAACCTAGTGCATGTTCTATGATGCAAATGTTTTATAAAAAAGTTTGTTAACTATATTATTATTATTATTATTATTATTATTATTATTATTAAAAGATTATTGGTGGCTCGTATAAGGATATTTTTGTATCAAATTAAAATCAACATTTCAGTGTATTACGGATCTTAGTACTATTTAATATATGTGCGTGGGCCCACCATAGTATCCGTTTATTACAATTCCTGTCACTAGAGTTGGGTGTGTTGTGCTATGTTGATGTACCTTGTAAGCCATGTTATGTGCTCCAAAAGCGCCCATTACTTCCCTTAGTGTTATGTGTATCAGTATTAAGGCCGGTACACACAGAACGCTAAGCTAAGATTTGCTCTGCTAACTCTAGAAATAAATGGTACCGCGCATCCGCACAGACTTTCTCTCTCTTTCTATAAACTCGTAAGATTTCTGAACGGAATAATGTACATTGTATCATCAACACTCCACATAAGAACACGCATAAAATAATATACAATGATATAGAATCAATGAGAAAAGAGGCGCATCTTTGTCCAC
>CABFWB010002659.1:0-19031 GCA_902151455.1 Timema bartmani | reverse complement strand
ATATTCTTCATCTTACAAATCAGCTGCTAACAACAGCATATATTTTCCTCAGTACTATCATCTGAACTCAAGACATTTTGGAGAACGTCATCATAACTAAACTTGACTGGAGCAGACCAGAAAGAAACAACACTGAATTCTGGAGTGAAAAGAGGGATCATTGCTTAGCATTCTGTGTGTATCGACCTTAAGGCTTTCCTCTCAATATGACTCATCTGACAATCTCCCTTCAAGCCCAAAGTCTCCCTGATTGAGACAAAGGACAGGACAGAGGGCACGGTGTTTAATTCATTTACTGGAGGGGTAACCCAACTCTGTAATTGTTGTGAAGGTCCAGAGCTATTATCTCTCTTGTAGGAGGGGCACCGAGGACATGAAGTTTCCGTGGATCTTAATTGTGCGTGCGTTTAATTATCCCGTTGTGGTCTCATGAATTCCAACCACACTGATGCCATGCATACCGTGTGTAGGGGTGGGGGGTAAGATGAAATACCACTCCCAGGCTTGGCCGGAGGGGGGGTTGTTTCCTAATTACATTTTTACTGACCATCGTCTGTTTACGTTCCTTTTAGCTACCAGCGTACATTTCCCACAAATTGCATAAAGGTCTGTCAGTGAATCACCAAGCAAGAGAGGAAGACAAATACCAATTTATTGCATTTGTTTGTATCCACACTTTTATTTGTCCTCCAGAATATAAGCATTTTACGGTAGTTGATATATTAGATTAGGGTATGGATAAGAAAAGTAGAGTTTTTAATAAATATACCCTCAGTATCATGGAGGTAGGTAAGTAGAGGCGTGAGCCATTTGGTTAAAAATTCTCCCCAGTACACTCAGCCGGTATTTGAACAGTGACCTTCCCATTATCGGACAATAAAACTATATTAGCCCGATACACAGTCCACGTGCTCATTGATCAGGATTAGATACTATTACTACTATAAATAATACTAATAATTTCCTTAGTAATAATAATGTTTCTTCCTACTGTAATGACCAGGTTTACTTTTTAAAATTAGTACTTTTTAAACGAGATAAGAATGTTTTTCTAATATTCTAGAACTATTTTTTACTATGTACTTCAGTATCACATTCTAGTAACTTCCTCATTTTTAATTCGCACTGTAATAAATAATACCATTTTCTCAAATCTACATTTAACACGTGCTTTAAAGCTCCGTTCATGAAATAAGAGAGGACACTTAAGAGTGAACCGTATCGTTCTCTTCTTTCTTCACCGCCGAAATACCGACCCCTTTTCTTCCCAAGCGCCAGAGGTTCATTAGCATTCAAAGCGACGTGGAACAACCCAGGACACTTGAATCCCTAGGTTAGCGCGGGACTCAACTGGGCTAAGATTTAGATGGAGAGGTTATTCCGTGAATACGATCCTCTTCTTCTTTTAATCACATGTACCCCTTCCTACCCGGTATTACTAAAGAGAAAAAGAGTTTGAAGAGCTGCTTGAAGAATTGCCGCGTAAAGGTATTTGAAAATAGAACGACGACAGGCGTTACTCGTCCAAGCAGTTTGACTTAGCTGCAAGAGATGTTTACTGACGGCTCAGTTGTTTGTGTGATCTTCGGTCAGTGTCTGGAATAATTTAGTTCAAGGGCCATCTAAAGAATCTTTGTCCGCTTTGATGGGAGTGCGGACTGAAGGTCAGGATCATCCCATCTGGTTTGCCAGCCCCGGGGGGTGGTTGGAGCTCAAATTCCGGCCAGAGGAACTGACCGTGTTTTTTCCCCTAAATGAGTTCGCAATCTCTCTCCATTAAAATGCGGGAGCATTTCATCTCATTTCTACCTTCCTCATATCTACCAAAGTATTGTCTATATATAGAGACCACAACATATTATTATTATTATTATTATTATTAATATTATTATTATTAGCACCGCGTCTTACTACCCATTCGGGTTATACGCACTTACGCTAATGTGTAATGGTAGGGTGATTGTGAGATGAAATGGAGGACCTACAGTTTAACGTGGAATCCAAACCACGGTGGAGGCCTGGCATTCCACACATTCACAAGTTGTGGTTAATACAAGTCTTGTCAGAGGTGAAGGAAGGGTTTGGTAATCAGATAAATCTGTTTCGGGACCGAGGAATGAATCCCGGACCCCCAGCACAGAAGTCTGACACCTTACCCCTAGACCGCCAGGTCACCTAATATATAATTGTCTATACATATATAAATTCTCTATACTTTATATATTATATATTACATATATATTTATGTGTGTGTGTGCGCGTGTGCGTATGTTGCTAAACGAGTAGGAAGACGTTATTAAAAATGTTTATCAATTGAAAGTATAATATAATAATGAACCAAACATGTAATTTTCAAATTTAGAGTTTCTACACACTTCATACATTTTTACTTAGCATAACATTTCCTAATTATGAAAATGAATTTGGCTCCTCATTATTTTACCCATTCAAACTATCTAAATAATTAATTTATCGAGTAAATATGAGGTAGAATTTAGAATAAATATATTTGAATCTGTGATGAGAAAAATTGGTAAATCAATCAAAAGTGGGAAATAATTTAAAGAAAAACCTCTCAGTGCACCCAGCTGAGGTTTAAAGCTTGAGATTCTCGTCTCCGATAAACCAGACAAAACAAGGCTGGTCCCTTTGTCCTCGTTCCCACCGGTAGCCTTTCTAAATTGAAAATCTATGTACGTTTGTACTTTGTGGGTAAATATAGTTAAGACAGACAAGATGTGAAATAGACAGTCGAAATAATGTTTGAATCATTCTTAGTTACAAACTTTGTGGATATAAAGTGTATATTAAATTTACCAGACAATAGTAAGTAATTGAAACCCAAGCTTACTTGAAACAAATTTGTTTTAACCACAGATAATATTAAGACACATAATAAAAAAAATTGTAAGTTGAAGAATGACATTGAATCAAGGTAAAATATTTATTCCCTTTTTAAATATAGCTTAACATAAAAATAGATAATATGATAAAAAATGTATTATTTCCTACGTTCAATTTTCTTTCTTCTCTTTTGATTGTGAAATATACTTTTTTTAAATTTCATATCAGTATATAGAAATTCAAATGATTACTTTTGTTAGTTTTATGAAATATTTGTCATAAAATAGTCACGAGAAAAATTATATGAATAATTTATTTTTAACAAAATGCGTAAAAAATAATTTTAAGCGATAGTGTACTAAGGAAATCACGATGAATAATTTTAAAAACGAAATTATAATGTAAGTTCTAAACACACTTTTAATTAATTTCAATTATCCAGAAACTTTTCAAATCCATCTATTTAAGGGTTCTCACACCCAACAAACCAGACTGACTGACACCCAATATTCAGAAGTTTTAATGTGACACAGAGCTGGAAATCGTACAAAAAACTTCTGGCTACATAGCTTCGCTATAATCAAAGGGACGTTTGATTGTGACTGATCATGGATGGATAAACGCTGTTTCTCTTCGTCCAGCGAGCTTCAATAACAAGTCCATTTATTTGCTTGTCCATATCCGTTCTTGATTATATTTTACAATAATCTTCAACACAATGGGATGGCTTATATTTTCATATTAATGTTCAAATACTTTTAGCTGCAACATTATTCTTAAAATTGAAAAATGACACCTGGACATGGGAATCTAACCCGGGAGCTTTGGCTTAGTGTGTCAATGCCTTAACCACTGAGATATCCAGTAATCATCCCGTGATTAGGGCCATTCTTCACTCATATTTTAAGGCAAAGTCTATGATGGACGTGCGGAAATCGTCGGATACAAATGTGTGATCAATTAAGAATCACGAGCTAACAGATAACGTAGCCACCTTCAACTCGGTGGTTGG
Source organism: Timema bartmani (assembly GCA_902151455.1). Taxonomy (NCBI): domain Eukaryota; kingdom Metazoa; phylum Arthropoda; class Insecta; order Phasmatodea; family Timematidae; genus Timema; species Timema bartmani. The sequence goes on along the minus strand of CABFWB010002659.1, from coordinate 15,175 downwards.
ATTTTTGCTGCCAAAGTACAATTATAGTTGTACGAGTGCGCATATCATGAAGGTTTAAATAGCAAGGCTATTATATTAATTGTTAATTATGGTTATAACTGCATATAACTATCAAATTATTTAAATTATAAAATGAAACCTGGACACGGGTAATTAACAAATATAATAGCTGAGCTATTTAATACACTATGCAACATTATTGGTAGTACTTTTTACCTTTTTACTCTACGAACCTTCAAGGTTATTCGCATTTTATTACACTAATGGGGTAGGGATGAGTAAGGTAGAATTTATAGGACATGTACAAGTATTTTCTTGAGAAGATAATATAAAACTATTTGGTGAAAAATACCCTCATTATATCCAGCCGAGATTTGATCCTCTATCTCCCAGTCACCAGTAAACCAGACTAGATGAGTTGGACTATTATGAGTCCACATGTCACCCATGTGAGTGGGTACTTTATTACTTATACAGTTTCACGGTATTAAAACAAGGGTAATACGGTAAAGCTATGCCACTAAGATAGTGTACCTGACTAGCTTGGTAGCAAATTGTTAGATCATCAACGTCTTTCATTGGGTGGGGGGGGGGGATATTTTCCTAATGGTATGGTCCTACACCCCGTCCTTGAGATTTATTTGTGAAATTTTATATAGGAGTCTAAAACCCCTAAAAAATAACGTACAATAAAACCCAAGATTATCGTAAAGAGGGTTAATTAATTTAGCGAATACAAAATTAAAATTTGAGAGCAGGTTTAGCACTTAGCGAGCGGTTACAGCACATTTCAAATAATCATCAGCTGACATAACGCGGTGAGCCATTATGGTTTTTGATGAACAGATATGTTCCTGTTATTACAATATAATTCTGTTATAAGATTTATTACTTTATTTGTCCTCTTTGGTCCTCTTGTGATGTGAGGTTCTTTTCCCCATTATGTTTCTGTAACAATATATATTTTATTTCGTTAAGTATTCACATGTCTGCATTTTTTTAAAGCGAGAAAATGATAATCGTTTCTATTGATATCGGTCCAAGCTTACTTTCCTGTGTAACATTTTACTCTTGTTTCGTGGTGTCTAACGTCTTGGAAACGTGAATAGTTATGTAAACGTGTGCTCAACGTTCGTGTGCTGGGACACACTTACCCCGATTATTCACTCGCATCTCTATAAATAGTTTTCCAATCTACCTTCACGCAAATGTGGATAAACTCCCTCTAAATTTATAATTTTCATCCCCAACACATTAGCATATAGCCTATACATGAATATAACCCGAATGGTTAGCAAGACGTGATACTAAATATATATTATAATTATTATAGTTATAATATTATAATATAACGCGAACTCTTTGTAAGTCCTCAACTCGACTCAGTACTCCAGCAGGTGACCCCTTTAGAGACCTCAAATTAAATTTCTTTGCATTTGCAAGAATCTTGCTGAGGGATACTACTAGTGTATTCCTCGCCTCTTCTATAACGATCTATAAAGGTCCATTTTACTAAGGATCTTAACCAACTTTAGCAAGAAAAACTTGGGTAGCTTCCCAGATAAAAATAGGGTCACGTATACAAAGAGGAATCAATTTTACTAAACATATGTAGTAAAGTTATTGTCTTTAGTATACATTAATTTGTGTGAACCAACTGCCAATTTAACTTCAACTCTAACAAATACTTGAGTAAATCTGTTTTGTAACTTACCAGCTTTATTTAGTTTCTCCTCTCGCTCTATCTTTCTATCTACGCATATATATATAAATCATCGGCGTAACATAGGGACATCAACTGTCGTAGCAGCCATATGTAACCGTGCCACAGTATCATCGGGTGACTGCGGTGGGTCGTCGGCTAGTTAAACCAGTGTTTTCAGGGGACCTTAAATAAAAGAAATATTGTGTGAAGATAGGGTATAAAAGTTAATTAAGTCGATCTGGCAGCAAATCCCCAATAATACAGGCCCATACGTTGACGCTGAATCGCTGTTGATACACACAACCTAAATTGGTTTTTGGGTTAGCAGGTTCCCTCAGGTGATTGTTGTGGTGTTTGTCTTGCCCTCGTGTGAAAAGCGAAATTCCTCTGCAACCAATAAAATCCTGATCTACCTCAATATGTTGTATAAGCCACTGTCAGAACCGTACCCGGTGAGGAAGATCATCTGGGAGCCGATGCTGTGTTGTGGCAAAGTTGGTAACCCTCATACTGCAGAACCTGGTGTACCATCCACCTTGACGCGTGTGCTGCGTGCCGGTGCGTGTTTGTTAGCGATTAGTACAGTATCTTACAAATCCGGTGTACGCACATTGCGTGGTCGTCATGCATCCACACATTTCGCTTGTCCCATTTGACCCGTCTCCCGACAACGCACCTCCAGTATGGGTGCCATCTTCTGGGATAGTGATCAGCGCAAAAACGCGCCGTAGACCCAGCTCGTCTGTCTGATGCACCCACGGCAGTTACCATGCATGACCCGGTACTCTGTGTGTACTCCAAGACCACTATTGCACTACCGCGCTCTACTCTTTGCTATGCCATAGACCCAATGCAATGTAAGGCACAGCGCAGCAACATTTCTTCGCTCTTTCTATTTGGGAATAAAACACTTATACCACGACTGTTTTTTGTACTTTCATGAATTTTTCCTCGAAACGTAAGGACCTATCACATTTTTACCAAAGAGTATTTTATACTTAGATTTTCTAACATAATTATGTGGTAATGTCCGTATCCGTGAATTACCTGACACCGCGTATATATTTTTACTAAATTTAGTGTACCATAGAATAGAGATAAAATAGAAAAAAAAATTAAACCTAAGTACAGAGAGAAATAGGATTTGTTGTTTATCTCTATTCCATGATGAATTAATATTTTTCTTTGAACATTCCATGTATGCTTTAAAAAACATAATTTTACACTCCCCAATGATTATATCTTCATTATGCCTGATTTCCCTGCCCCTTTTGAGCCTGGGGTTTCTCCCACGTGCCACCATATGAGTGAGACCACGCCTGTGTTGGGGGGCCTGGGTTTGTCCCAACCAACTTGTGCTAAATTAATAAGGCGCCTTCTAAGTTAATACAACGATAATGTGTATTTTACTGTCCACAGATAATATCCCCGATGCTCTGGAGAGTAAATGCGCCAAGTGTACAGATGCACAGAAGAAGCTTCTGCGCAAGTCCTCTCAACACTTGAAGGAAAATAACCCTGACGAATGGAAGCAATTGATAGATCACTTCGACCCCGAAGGAAAATATTCAGAAACCTTTGAAACGTTTCTCTCCTCCGAAGACTGACCCCATCAACCATGCTAGGCCTACACAAGCTAGGCAATATTTTCACCACCCTAAATCCCAATAAACATTTCTTTTACTGTTAACAATAATATGTAATTAATAACCAACAATATCCACTTATGTAATTCAGTAAAATTTATATATAATATTCTGTTTATAACACTATCAATAAAAATAATTTTATTTGAAATGCTTGTGTTTTATATTATTAATGCCAAGAAGAGTCTTCATCAATTTGTAATGTCCTAGACTTTATAAAGATCCACAGTTAAATACATTTATTATATTGTAGTAGTCCTAATTAGTACATTAGGCTGTTATATAAATAGTACGGTGCAACGTGAAATACCAAATAAATTGAATCTTTAATTAAAACTCGTAAATTATGTGAAATAAATGGATGAAGGGTGACCTGGTGGTCTAGGGGTAAGGTGTCAGACTTCTGTGCTCGGGGTCCGGGTTTCAATCCTCGGTCCCGGCACAGATTTATCTGAATGCCGAACCCTTCCTTCACCTCTGACAAGATGTGTATTAATCACAACTTGTGAATGTGTGGAATGCCAGGCCTCCACCGTGGTTCGGATTCCACGTTAAACTGTAGGTCCTCCATTTCATCTCACAATCACCCTACCATTACACATTAGCGTAAGTGCGTATAACCCGAATGGGTAGTAAGACGCGGTGCTAATAATAATAATAATAATAATAATAATAATAATAATAATAATAAATGGATGGATGGATATTGTTGTATAAATATAATGGTAAAAAGGGCATTAAATTTAAGCAAAGAGCACAAATGAAATAATATAAAACGTTACAGAAACATATTGAAGGAAAACTAACATCACTTCACCAAAGAGTATAACAAACAACTCCCCATTCCCCAGACCGTCATTTAAAATATATATTTACCTATAGCTTAGAAACTATCGGTTTTATATAACTGTATTTCAAATAAAAGTCCACCACTGCTTTGTGGACAAAGAATGCCACGCACCTGCCATTAGAAATATGATCTGCGAGCCGATATGTTTCAATAATAAAGGTTTTAATAGAAACTAGTACTGTGTGATAATTTGCGCACGAGGAAGCTCAACTCCATAATTCTTCAAAACCTTCCCTCCTTTCGCATACAGGTATATGTCAATCCATCATGAATCCCGCACACGCATACAGACTATCCAAACACCTACAAACAAGGCCGTAGCCAGCCAATAATTTCAGAGGGGGTTTGGTGGGCCCATCCCCCAATTGACGGAGGCTAGAAAAATTTTTAAATAAAAAACTGTTCTAGAAGCTATCTGAAGTGTTTTTTTATGGCAACACTACCCCCAACTATCGGAGGCTAGGACAAATTCTAATTACTAAACAGATCTAGAAGCTCTCTTAAGTGCTTTTTTATTGGTACCATAACCCCATAAATGCCGGAGGCTATAGGAAAAATCTCTATATCTAAACAACTCTAGAAGCTCTTTCAAGTGTTTTATTGTAACATGACCCCCTAACTGCCGGAGGCTAGGAACATTCTATATATTTAAACACCTCTAGATGCTCTCTAAACTTTTTTTTATAGTAGCATAACTTTTGAAGTTAAGGAAAAATTATAAATACTAAACACCTCTAGAAGTTATCTGAAGGGTTTTTATGGCAACATAACCCCCTAACCGCCGAAAAATAAGAACAATTCTAAATATTAAACACCTCTGGAAGCTCTCTGAAGTGCTTTTAATGGTAACACAGTCCCCTAATTTGTACTTGTACCTTAATTTTGATATTGTTTGAACCATAAATAAAGCCATATATATTTTGTTCATAAAATTTCGGGGGGGGTTTGAACCCCGGAACCCCCCCACCTCCCCCCGACTACGGCCTTGCCTACAAACACACATATGGACAAGAAAGCTCAAGTTACGCTACTGATGTCTTATGTTATAAAAACAACTTTTGTCAAGCAACCCTCCGGTAAGTCATGCTTGACTGGAAAACGACACTGTCAGAGACTATCCCCTCCTCACGAGCAAAATAAATTGTACGACACAATCGCACAAACTTTCTCAGATTGCGTATTATGGCTTCGAAGATAACTTTCCAAAATAGGTTTTGAGAAAACTAACCTTATGTATGGTTTCCTCAACAACAAAAAAATCATTTTGTTTTGTCACAATAATCAGATATATATTTTTAAACAATTTGGTTTAAAGTTATGTCTTTTAAATTTAAAAATTAATTATTTGTAAACTCTCCTAAAACTGTTATTTGTAAAAATAAAAACTTATTCTTATTTGTCTTGAAAAACTATTCCCAGATTCTCAATTTTAATTCTATTTTCAATGTCAATTTTTAAAAAAAATCTTATTTTCTATATCATCGCAAATAAACCATGCTTAAATTAATTTATTTTAGATAAATGTACATCATTATTGACAATGTAAAATAGTATCCCAATACCATTTTTGAGCCAAATTTTTAGAGCCATTTTTCAAAATATTCAAATAAAAAAACACGAGTGAAAAATTCAAAACAGAATATTCCCCCCAAAACAAGTATACAGCTTTATTTGTTATGTTCATGTCAAACTCTCCCCAGATATACATTTTAAGCTAAATCGATATGGTCACTTTCGAAAATCACTCATAGCCAAACGAGCTTATACAAAATCTTACCGAAACCAATAAAAGTATTATTTGTCATGTAAGCTCGCCCAAAATAGCTATTTGGAATCAAATCGTTTGAGCAATTAAAAAAATACATATTTACAGTTTTTGAAATACTCATCACTATAATAGCCATAAATGAGTTTTTACCCCAAAAATAAATATACAGTAATAATTGCATGTCAAATATTCCCAAGATAGCCATTGGGAACTAAATCGTTAAGGCCATTTTAAAAATATTTCGAGTTATTGAAAAATAAATCTTCAGTAAAATATACATAAATTAATTTCCACCCCAAAATTAACTATCCATTGCTATTTATCATACTAGACAATTTCCATATATACATTTTAAAATAAATCTTCAGAGCTATTTTCAAAATATTTAGAATTTTCAAAAATTACTCATCAGTAAACTAACCTTAAACGAATTTTTGCCCAAAAACCAATTATACAGTGCTATTTGTCATGTCAATAGAATCAAAAATATGCATTTAATACCAAATCGTTAGAGCCATTTTCGAAAAGTTAGGAACTAATAAAACACTCATCACTAAACTACCCTTAATATATGGGGTAAAAAAAAAAAAAAAAAAATCGTTTGGTCCTATAAAATCTAAATATCAAGCTCGAACAAAATATATTAAATTGTTTTGAATCTGTGACCAGGTACAGACTTGACATACAGACATACATACATACATACATACATACAGACAAACAGACAAACAGACACATGAGGACAAGCAGAATGGTAAAATCCACTTTTTTTAGGTTCATGCTCACATAAAATTTAACGATTGGTCATAACTTTGATATAGGTTTTTTCACGATAACTTGTTTATATGAGAAAGTAAAAATATATTCAAAATGTTAAAATGATTAAGAACAAACTGAGTATTCTGGGGCAGATCTCGGTTAGTGTATTTCATTAAGGTTTGACTGTGACCTTTCAGAGCGAGTGATGTGATGCGTAACTCCAAACAGCGAAATTATGATCGAGTACACTGAATTATCAATAACTGATAGTCATTGGTTGAACCTTGGTTGAGCATTGTGTAAGTATCAGGCACGATAGGGATCAATAAACGATTATCACAAGTTGTTTCTAGAATGAATGAATATTGACCAAACATGAATATCGTGCAAGTATAAGTAGTGAAAGATGGTTCTATATCTTATAAATACGATGGATGGTTCTGGGTGAACACCATGTCTTTGACCAGTGGAGGATGATCATATAGTGTATTAGTATGAATTTTGATTCTTATATAATTTTATGAAAGCATAACGTTTCTTATGATAAAATATTATAAATGTATCTAATCAATGAAGAATTTTCAAATGTCTACTAAGCATGATATATTGGGCTATAAGGTATGAGGAGTAGCATGACCAATGAATGATGATCAAACGAGCTACAATTATGATTAATGACTCAGTGATCAAATGTATTTTGAGTATGATGTATGAAATTCACCAATGAATGGAAATAAAATATCTTAAGATTATGATACATGACATGCTAATGAATTAAGACCGAAAGTATGTTGCATCATATGAGATGTGTGGGATTGCTCAAGGAAGGGTGGTTAGATGTGTTATTAGAATGATGCATGACTCCTAACAAGTTGTAAAGGACAGCATGATCAATGAAGGATGATAAATTGTCTTCTAAATATGATGTATGACTAATAACTTATGAAGTATAACATGATCAATGCAGAATGATCAACCGTGGTCTAAATATAATGCATAACTTTATAAAGTATGTATATGATTAAGGCCGGGTATGATCAAATATACATACTCTAAGTTAATCAAATGTGTTACTAGTATTAGGCATGACTCTTATCAAGAATGAAGTAGGAGATGATCAATAAAGAAGGATAAAATGAGCTACAAGTATGATATATGAATGAAAGTCTGTAGAAATCTCCATCAGCTCGCTACACAAATGTAAAGTAAATTTTTTCTGATCCAAATGGAATAGTTATAAATCTACTCCTCCTTTAATAATTTAGAAAAGCGTAATATCTTAAAAGGTATGAAAAATACCATGAATGCTTCTACAAATGTTTCTTCATTTCATCACTTAACCCTAATAGTAACATTTATGTTAAGAATCTAAGCTAGTATCATAGTCAGACTTAGTACGCCTCTAGTGCGGTGCTATACTATATACAGGATGACACCAACCAAAATTCGAATGGCATGGCCCTGATTTCCATATGAAACTGGCCCATTCCATTCTAGTTTAGGTTGGTGTCAACCTGTATTTAGTATAGCACTGCACTTGAGGCGTACTAAGTCTGACTTATGAACCTGACCCTCTTTCTTTAATTATTTAGACAGGTATGATACATTTTAAGCATAACCATATTGGAACTTCCTAAGGTATGATCCGTACAGTAGACATATATGCATGATTCAATCTTTCCTATGTATACCAGTAACAGTCAAGGCCTTTATATAATCATAATATCTTATAAGTGAGAACAAACAAGTTAAAAATATTACCATAACTGATGCTATTACGGTTCCAGCCATTGATAACTAGGCCCAAGATGACACCTAATGTCGATATTTTATAAGTGTCACCATAATAGAGTCAACAAAGGTATTAAACTTACCTTGAATAATTCCACTACAGTTCTATATATTGATACTCAGATATATGATGGTAATCCTCGTTGATATTGTACATGTTTCACCAAAATAGAATGAAAAAAGGTTTGAATCACTGGTTACAATATGGTTTCAGTCATTGATACTTAGTCCAAGATGCAAATCTTGCCTTGAATGGCTCCACTATGGTCATTGATGCGATAATATAACCTCGTTTACACTTTGTTGATATCTTATAGCCTATGTTGACATCACCATGATAGAATCAAATAAGGGATAACTCTTCCCTCGAATGATTTCACTATGACTCCAGTTATTTCTTTATTGTATTGACATAAGTACTTACTAATTAACTAATTAGACAGGTTCATTTTTACCATTCGGAAATTGACCTAAGTGAGGCTACCTTAAATTATTCCAGTCATTTCATCACTATATCCATGATGGTAAGCCCTGTGATAGATGAGGGAGGTATCTATGTTGGACCCCGGGCTTATGAGGCTCTAGGAGAATGGTAGAGGGGTGGGAAGGACCACTGTCAATCTTCAGCTCGATGTTAAAATACCTGAGCATGACAGATGAGAGGTCTGACTGACACTCGTCAAGCTCGGTATGAATACCGAGTATAGTTTTACAACACCCTATAAAGCATGGCTTCAATCAATGATCTAATATCATTCAAGCATAATGCGAGACCTTGATTGATCATCAAATATAATATAAGTAGCATGCATGTATATGATCTAGTCTAAGTATGATACAAGGTTCAGTTAAATGATCAAATATTGTCTAAGTGAGAAGCATGAAACTAATCAAATTATCAAATGTTACGTAAGTATGATGCATGTTTCTGAACGATGATAACATTATTTTTAAATATAAAGTAGGGATCGGATGAATGGTCAAATATTGACTAAGAAGTATGAAATAAGAGTTTCATCAATTATCAAATATGTTCCTTGAATGGTGCAAGACTTTAATCGATTATAAAATTGCATGTAGGCTCAGATCAAGGATTGAATATGTCCAAGTATAATTCTGGGCTTGGATCAATGGCCAATGTTGTTCAAGAATGAAGCAAGAATTTTATTAAGGATCAATTATATTTCACGAATTACGCATGACTTTAATTGATGATCAGATAATATGAAGGTGTCATGCATGTTTCAGGTCAAGGATTTAATTATGTTTAAGTATGATTTATAGATTAAATCAATCATCAAGTGTTTGTTTAAGTACGAAACATGGATTTGATCACTAATCAAATATAATGTAAGTATCATGATCAGCTGTGATCAAGTCTAAGTATGAATTAGAGCTTGGATCAATGATACAATATTGTTAAGGTATGAAACATGGCTTTGAACAATCATTAAATGGCTATATTCAAATCACTATTGTCAAATGAACATTCACTTTGGCCGAATAAAAGTTGTAAAGAACAGTACTACTTAAATATTATGTTTATTTATTATTCACACGTCAATGAATTAAACTAAATAAAATAAATAAACTAGTATAATTATTTAACGAGGATACGCATAAAACAAACTCAATTTCCAGCCCTTGATCGTTTACTTATCACTGGTAAAAGATATAGTGTTGGCTATTATGACGAGCGTACACCCATATGCCCGTTCAGGGGGCCTATATTCACTAACGAGTGCAATTATGCTTCAGCGCAAGTCTAAAAATAGCGCAACTTTACACCCAAGATACTCCCAAAGATGCACCTTATTATTTGCTCCATAGCCGTATTCACTAAACAAGACAAACTGATGGAAAGATTGTAGTGACGTCACCATAAACGTCATCAAATGCTCTCTTTTCGACCAATCTTTGGTAAGAATTTACTTTTAAAGTAAAATAACCTTGACTTTGAGTCTCTAATAAAAATGACAGCAAATACAAAGATGTTTAAACATTTTGCTTATAAACTATTAAAAAATTAGAAGCAGCCTCTTTCCGGATGCTTTACGAAAACAATATTAGTATATTATTTAGTATTTATTTATATTATTAGTTTAAAGTTAAGTTCCATTAATAAAACATTTATAGAAACTTTAAAAATTACTTAGAACTACACTAACCGCCATATTTAGTGACGAGATATCTTTGGACTTTGAGGAATACAAACCTCTTTGGATTTAGACAAAGATTACACAGTTCATGGTTTTATTTTGTAATGCAAGAAATGCCATTTCTTTGTTTGAATGTAAAAATTCAACAATAAAAGTAACTAATTGCTTTGCTACCACTATTTAAATTGAAACAAATTTTGTGCTTGACAGATGTATATTATTTTAATTCCTTTATTATTAATTGGATTAAGTTAGGTAACTAATTGTATGTTAAGCCAATACAATAATATGCCACCATTTAAATTTAGTGAAGTGACAGTCATGATTTAATAGTTGTGCCTACTCTTGAGTGGTGGCAAATTAAAGGCGCAACTTTGCTCTCAAATTGCGCCTGATCCTTTTAACGAATAGGGATGTCGATACATCTTTCAAACTTGCTCCGGTGCAACTACTTACTCCCGATAGTGAATCTAGGCCTGCTAATGTGCAAATCGGAAAGGAAAGTGCCGTGAATAGGGTATTGTTACACTTTTATCTCGCCCAAACGTTAGGGTAGGTCTCACATTAAGTTCATATCAATGGGTAAACATTTGCCGAAGAAATCTCCACTTGCTGATTTGTATGTTGTATTGTATTAGTTTTTTATTAAACATAAAAAATATACCTTCACTTATTAGAAGAAGTATAACAATGCTACTGTAATACACATATTTTTATATTTGTGCAGAGATGGTTACTATAATATATACCTAAATTATAGCTCTTCAGTTATTACTCAAATCTAGTATTGTACTCTCATTTTACCTGACATACTTTACCCCCATCTCCTTCCACCCGCTCTTAACTACTTTCTAGAGGCATGTCTGCTCTACTGTACAATCTTTTAATGTTTTTCGTTTTAAATCTTTTGTATCTTGGCATGGTTTGGTAAGATCAAATGTTGTCTAGAATTTCCAAAGATATGTGTTTTTCCGGTCCACCACACTGTAGGCCTAATTATTCTTTAACGTTTTGGATTTTCTATTTGGTTGGTTCTCACAGGTGGGGTTCTTGTTTTTAGTTCACACACTCTGGTCCCACGCTATTTTGGTCCCTACCGTCGAGAATCATCTGCCGCACGCATGACTGAATGACAGGATTAGTCCTACTCCTGAGAGGTGATCTTCCAACCAATATTTGTCGACACCTCTTTTCAACACTCACAATCGATTAACGAGTTTTAGACCAATTAGTAAAATGTTTTCGAGATACAGATGACAGGCAAACAGACAAATGGCATCGTGAAAATTACTTTCTAGGGTTCAGGGGGTCATAAAATGTCAACACCCATCAACATCTTGAATTCGATTGACAATCATGAGTCGCAGTCACATATTTACATGCTCTAATGGTCCCTGAAGAGGAGCACGAGAGCAAGTTATAACATATACTGACAAATTGGTCACAACGTGTTATTAAAGGAACGATCATGATACTTTCTCTCTCTTAGATAACACAAGAAAGTAAATAAAAATTATCTTGAATTCAATACAAAAAACACATCACCCAAGACGATGTATTTAGCTTTGCTCTTCGAAAGGGACTTAATTATTAGTTTATTACTGTCTGAACGGCACAATTTTCTGTATTCTTGGTAAGCATGACTGTGATTCGTTATTATGGCCATTCATTTAGATAAGGTAGGTTTATTATTGTATTTTAAACCTACACCGGCCACAAGTAGGGAGCAGATGATTATGATGATTATTTGTATGATGATGATGCTTATAATACATTATTTTTTCTCAATAATTACAAAATGTGGGCCCTACCTATATCAGTTTTACTAAGTCATTGGGGTTGATACTATTATAAAGGAACTGTTGCTGAACATTTGCTTTGTCAAAATATATCACGGTATCTCCCTTCCTAACACGATTCCACTATTCTTGAACTATCTTCCTTCCGGAAGAGTTCTAGTATAGTCTCTCTTAATTACCATCCGGATGCTTACCCCCATAGAATATGTATTTGATAATCATATTTACCCCAAGCCTAAATGTAGCAGCCACTACAGCCAAGCTGTTGTATTGTACCTTTCCCTTTATCTAATGAAAGAGTTAAGATAATATAGAGGTTAGGACACATTATGAAGTCATTAAGATAATATAAGTAGAGGTTAAAACAAATCATGAAATCATCCAGATAAGAGCTAAAGTTTAGAACATGTCATGAAGTCATTAATATAATATAGTTCGAGGTTAAAACACGTCATGAAATCATCCAGATAAGAGCTAAAGTTTAGAACATGTCATGAAGTCATTAAGAAAAACGAGAAAGAGATATAACGCGTGAGTTACATGGCTCTGAGAAAAGATTAATCCCAATCAGTGGTAATTGGTGTACTAAGATCCTGGCTTATATTTTCATATTCAAATGCCACTTGAAAAATATATATTTGAATAATGTTTTTAACGGTAGAGAATCCAAAGCTATGTGGTGGAACTTGACCCAATAGCGATGTTGAAATATTAATTAAAAGCAGAACAAAAGTGCTTCAGGCTTCTAGTAATGACAGGTAAATCATATTTTAACTACGACACGGAGATTACCTTATTACGTCTACCTCAAGGAAGGAAAACTTCCAGTCAAATTGAGTTCCCAATCTTAAGTTCCAAAGGCAATTATTTCACACGATAAACTGAACGAACTGACTTAATCTAGTTTCAAAATAATTATTATTTGTATCTTCCCACTGGAACTATAGGAGATAAGCTGAAGTTAAAGCCGTCCAAAGAAGAATTTATTTTTTCTTTCAATACGGAATAAAATCATAATGGTTTTAAAATAAATTACCCACGTAGGTGACTGTATGTTTTAAGAGCTATTCTCACAATAGACTAGACTGCCAATGACAGGGAGACTGTAGTTCGATTCCGTTCGGGTGTAATGAGGGTGGTTTTTCCTAAATGGTTTCCTACTCCCTACCTACACGCAAATATGAGTACACCTCTTTAAAATTCAACTTTCCTAATCCCTAGCCCATTAGCCTTATTAGTATATAAGCGTATAGCCCGAATGGTTAGTAAGACGCGGGGCCAAAAATTAATTTTAATGCCATGAGTTTTACTAATAGCTCAGTTTATTTAAAATATAATTGCTAATATAAAATAATTTAGTTTAAAGAATGTTAATTTTAAAGAAATACATCCACCAGAAGGATGGGAAAAATTAGTGGAAGCGAGCACCTGGTCGGGACTGAGCCCAAGCATACCTAGCAAAAATCAGGAGTGCTAAACCACTATAACAACCCTGTCAGTTCCAAACTTGAGAATCTCGCTATCCCTGATAGAATCAAAAAGAGCAATATATTCTCTAATGCCTCATTGACAATTTTCTGATCTAATTATATCTGAGCTTATATTATTTTGAAACTAAAAGGCTATGCTTTCATTGTCCTGTGTCTCTATCCATTGATGTCTAAAAATTGTTAATTTTGATTTAAAAAAAAGCGTTATGGAATTGGAAACCCCGGCTAGTGGTATATATGCTATCCTATTAAATAAACGCTCTCATAATTTTAAATATTGTGATTATATACATATACTTCCATTTGGAAGTGAAATTAATCAACTTTCATAGTTTCAAAGTACAGTGATGTAAAATTATATTATATGTCCTCCTCGAATTTTCATGCGAGAGTTTCCAAAGTTTGCATATACTATCAAATCATGGTTTTGAATTGTAAAATAACACTAAATATTTGATAAGTGACATCCGGGGCATAGTAGCACACAAAATACCAGAACATCAGCAATAGCGTTAATGTCGGCCTTAGGAAGCTTGGGGGAAAGTGCTCGCCCTAGGAGGGACCAATGTTTGTGGGTTCAAACCCAGCTGGAGGGAACGGATTTTTCTTGAGAGATAAAAATCCGTAGCACAGCTTCCTTCGGAGGGGAAGTAGAGCTATCGGTTCCATGTCGATTGTGGAATGTAAAAGAACCCTAGAAAGTATGTGAAAATACCTTTACTGGCACAATTGGTGGGCCCTTTCGCGCTCACTCATAGAAATTCTCATGTTCCGATATATTCAGTTGGTTCAGAAAGTGCATGTAAAATACCCTAAATAAAGAAATAAAAATCAGCGTTTTCTTATTTGGAATAAAAACTACAAACAGATAAATTTCTCATGACATTCTTAAAATACTAAAATTGAATAAAATAATATTAACGTTACATGCTTTGTGGTCGCATGAACTCAAATCGGGTGTACCGAGAATGTTTTTCCTACATGGTTTCCTTCCCTACACTCCCTCCACGTGAATGCTGGAATATATTTCATAAGCTATACTTTTCTCATATCCTCAATGGCTGTGGCCTTACAGAACCAATCACATTTTAAAACCAACCTATTCAATCAACGCGCATGCGCGTAAACAAACCGACTCAATAAGCGCATGTGCCTACAAAGTTATATATAAGCAGAACTATTTTTATGGAATGATTTGCTTTTTTTTT